>JASANB010007679.1:0-143790 GCA_030248155.1 Sabatieria punctata | reverse complement strand
GATGAAAGATTATGGTTAAATACAGTACATCATATGATTCATTATTATTGTTAGTTTGTTTGACTGTGTTATATTGTTGTGTTGTCTCACTGGTCTGCCCTCTCCCAATACAATTCTCCGCTCTCCTTCGAACCAGCCTTCCGCTCTCCTACAAGACTTCCTGTTCAACCCATTTCTGCGCTCCAGTATTCGCTACTTCTGTATACAATTTCTGCACTCTCGGTGATCATCAGGCACAGATGCAGCCCCGTTTTGATGCTCACTCGACAAAGCTGATTCTCTTCTCTACTACAAGTCTTATTCCACTGGCAACATCGTTTCAAGTGCTCACATTCAACCTTTTTGGTGTTTCGTTGGTTCCGTTCTGAAAGTTTCGCTGCTGTTGATAGAGCTCCTTCTTTTCTGTTGGTTCCCACTGTGGTTCCACAAGTTTTCCAGTGCGTGAAGCACCGATCTTCATTGTTTTCCTCAGGCTCGCTGTGACCAAGCAAGTTGTTCCTATCCTGTGCGCAGATGCACGAAAGGCTGTTCCAATGATGTCCACAAGGGCCATATATCGTTGAGTTCAGTGGTTCAAGCTGGCATAGCACCTGATGGTTCGGAGCTCCGAGAGGCAAACAGGGATGACCCCGCTGTTATGACCTCATCAGTGCAAGAAGCACATTCTCTTTGTTTCGTTCGCCCAGGACTGCGGTAGAAAGCCAGAGAGCTGATGTTTTGTGTCCAGAGTGGCAAGAATCTTTGAGTTCAAGTTTCTCAGCTATGGTGTAGTACCTGAGGCATTCTTCTTTGATTTTTGGGGCAAGCGCGGAAGACCCGTGGCTATGACCTCTGCAGCGTTTGATGTTGTCAGTTCACAAAGTTCATCTTATTCGAGCACAAGTTTCCTTTACCTCAGTTCTTCGATCATCAAATTCACTCAGTTATACATCACTTCCGATGGCCGTCAGGCACAGGTGCCCCAAGTGACGTCCATTGAAAGGGGAGTGATGAAAGATTATGGTTAAATACAGTACATCATATGATTCATTATTATTGTTAGTTTGTTTGACTGTGTTATATTGTTGTGTTGTCTCACTGGTCTGCCCTCTCCCAATACAATTCTCTTCAGTACCTAGTGAAAAGACGGCAAAAAACACAGTAACAAAGTCGCAACTGTCGAATTATCAGGAAGATACTGCAGATTATCAGGAAATTCTTTTTGCTTTGTAAACTAATGTATCTTGAAATGTGACCAAGAAGCGTAGAACTGGCGCCAAGCAAGAGCCAGCAAGGTCAGATTTGTGCAGTATGTGCCAGGGACACAGTGCAATATGTGTGCAAAAAACCACTGAACTCGGTTCAAAATTGACAAAGATATGCTCTTTACAAGGCAATCTTTTATTGGGCAAATATTCGACCTGACAACTTTCAAGGCCCAAAAACTCAATTAGATGTATATTTTTTTCTCGATTTTTTTTGTGCTATCAAAAGTGAATAGATAGCGCTACATTTTTATGAAATAAAAAAATGGGGGTCAATACCTTTGAGGGGGTCAAATTTGGCCCAGAAGGGGTTCGAAAAAAATTTTTTGTCTCGAATTTGGTCATGTAGGGCATCGTTTGAAAGAGAACGCTCATGTGATTATAAATATGCAATCCGCAAGTTTATACGTTCACTGGTTCCAGAGTTATAAGCCGAGATCTGAGATTCGGTCGAAAAATTGAGTCTCACAAAAACGACCGGGAAGGTGATAAAACATCTTTTTAGGTTAAATTATACCAAAATACAAAATTTTAGCCAAATCGGAGACATAAAGTTGAGATTTGTCCGGGAAGAGTCGACCCTTAGAAAAACCGGCTCTTAATTAGGAGGTACAGCTGCAGAATTTGATATGCAACTGACAAAAAGTTGTCATTTAGACCTTTCACCTGAAAAACAGTGTTTTAGCTTTGATTCGTTAATCCGGAAATTCGCTAATCCGGACAAAATTGGCCGGTCCCAACTTGTCCGGATTAACGAGACATGACTGTATCCGGTTCCGGATATCGCATATACAGTAGATAAAAAAATGTCCCATCGCTTTTTCGGCCTTGACTCAAACGTTTCGTTCTCTGTCACTTCTTTACCGATTTCGCTCAAATTTTCAGCAAAAATTAACAACATGGTTGGCTAAATATTCTACAAGTTTAGTGCCAAAATTCCGACTCATACTGGTTTTATGACCCAAAAACTAGGAATGAGGGTGGTCCATGCAAATTTATTTTTTTCGGTAATACAAGGAGTACAGGCCTGAAACTTGGAGGAATGATTGGTGTTGCCATTGGGCATAGATTACTAAGCGGGCAGCCCTGTAGCTCAAAGGGCACTAAAATTGGGGAATTTCAAAAACATGAGTGAAAATCCCATAGTTAAGAAATACGCACCTTCTAGAATCAAAGCACTGAATCTGTTGCTAATCAACACAGATTGTAGCAGGAAGTTCGACAAATAAATGAACCTGATCTTTGAGCTCTGTTCCACACCATAAAAACCATCCCTGCAGCGTTTTTTGAAAATTGAAAATCTTTAGAATCGTCACTTTGCCGGTTTTATGAAGAAAAGTCATATTTCGTCATGCTTTGAAATTCCCCCATTTTAGTGCCCTTTGAGCTACAGGGCTGCCAGCTTAGTATGTCATGCCCAATAGCAACACCAATCATTCCTGCAAGTTTCAGCCCTGTACTCCTTGTATTACCGAAAAAAAATAAATTCGCGTTGACCACCCTCATTCCTAGTTTTCGAGTCATAAAACCAGTATGAGTCGGAATTTTGGCACCACACTTGCAGAATGTTTAGCCAACCATGTTGTTAATTTTTGCTGAAAATTTGAGCCAAATCGGTAAAGAAGTGACTGAGAACGAAACGTTTGAGTGAAGGCCGAAAAAGCGATGGGACATTTTTTATCTATACTGTACAGTCATGTCTCGTTAATCCGGACCTCGTTAATCCGGATATTCGCCTTCCGGACAAGAATAGGCCAGGTCCCAGTTTTCCGCCATGTTATATGACTCATTAATCCGGATCCGAATTCGTTAATCCGGACAGAAGATTTGGGGTCCCAACTTCGAAATTTGTATGGTAAAGTGATTCGTTAATCCGGATTTGGATAATTTGGACAAATCCATGCGCAATTTTTCAATTCAGGTGTGAAGTTTCAATTGAATAATGGTCTTCGTCGAGACAGAATGTGATTATTTTTGCCTTTTTAGAAGCTATAATCAGCTGCAATAAGTTTTCGGGTTTTAATTAACGGGTACAGCTGCAGAATCTGATATGCAACTAACAAAAAGCTGTCATTTAGGCCTTTGACCCGAACAACAGTGTTTTTGCTTTGATTCGTTAATCCGGAAATTCGCTAATCCGGACAAAATTTGCCGGTCCCAACTTGTCCGGATTAACGAGACATGACTGTATTATCCTTTCCGGTGCCGGATCCGGCCGGATATTGTGGTACCAGATGTTTATATGATAGTAATCGTAATAATTCAATATTTTTAGCTGTTTTATTATAGTGACAACGATAATAATGCTACATTTTGAAGAACTAATGCTTTACATGCCATTTTTTACGTTAAAACAGCAGTTCTTGGGCATGGATCCCTCAATGGCACCGTAGTTTATATCTGCAAATCTTGGCAGGAACATGACATTTTGATTTTAGTATGTCACTGCTGAATTTGAAGTTCTCGAAGTTGACATTGTCTGCATTTTTTCAAGGAGCGTTTTTAAATTTACTCTGTGCATAAATTTCGGTTTGGACAAGATTGCAATATATAGACTCACTCAGGTAAATTCGTGCCAAACTGCGATCCGACACAACTATGCAAGTAAGAGCTACGTACAGTACATGCATGTAACAGGTCATCGAAGGGGATGGGGCTGCCGGCACAGTTAGTGTACTGGTTAAGGTCGCAAAGCCACTGTGCGCGACGTCGTGCACTCATCCTCTCGGCGCGGCAAGACGCAAAGAGCTGGTCGTCGGCACAAAACTCGACCCAGGCCACCGAAAGCTGGTGACAGCGAGATGCTTTGCCTGTTTAGATGATTATTCCCGTTGTCAGTTTTCTGTCGCACAAGCATGAGACCGCTAATGCACTCAAACAGCTAATCGCTATGCTCGAAACACAGTCACAATACACACTACGTACACTACGCAGTGATCAAGGTGGCGAATTTTTGTTTGGCGAACTCCAAATTTGGCTCAGTGACTAAGGTGTCACGCATCAGCTGTCTGTACGCGACTCTCGCCAGCACCTACAAAGTATTGGACAGAAGCTGTCGCCTGCACAGCGTATCTGCCTAATCGGTGTCCAACTTTGTCGCTTTCTCCAGTTTTCGTCTCCGTACCAGTTGTGGTTTGGCAACAAGCCAGATGTGGCTGATCTTCGTCTGTTTGGTTCGCTAAACCAGCGCGAACGTACGTCCAAGTTGTCAGCTAGAGCAGAAAAAGCTTACTTTCTCCGTAATCCTGCTTCAATGAGTTGTTCTGGCTTCAGGCGCTGTTGTCGTCCGCAGAGACGTTGTTTTCAATGAGTCATTCGTCTACTCCAATCGTAGCTCTGAAAGAAGTTTAGTTCTGACGACGCCTCAGTTTTCACCGCAACTACAGTTCAGGAGGAGAAAAGCGAAAGCGACGTGTCTATTGTAGAACTGCAGCTGACTAGGATTGAATCGGATGAACCAGAGCTACAACCAGTTCCTGCTCAACCAGTTGTCAATCAAGCGCTGGTCCCGGATTCCAAGTTAACTAAGAGTTTCTCGCTTATTGGCGCATACTATATACAGGGTGTGCCAAAAAAAACAACCCAGCAGATTTTTTGCGGTAGCAACCGCAAATCTCAACCGATTTGAATGAATCCTTTTTTAAATGAAAGACAAATAAATTCTTGAAAGACCGATGAATAGCTTATAAAGATAGCCTGCTTAGTTCCTGAGATATTTGCCCTCAAAGTCAAAACAGAGATTTTGGCAGTGAACAAGAGTGATAAACACAACCCAGCAGATTTTTTACTTTTGCAGCCATGAATCTTAACCGATTTGAATGAATCCTTTTTTGAATGAAAGATTGATAAATTTTTCAAAGATTGGTGCACTTTTTATTGAGATCCACTGCTTAGTTCTTGAGATATTTGCCTTCAAAGTCGAAGCAGATTTTGGCGAAGAACAAGAGCGATTCTGGTGCACTTCATAATAAAGCAGATTCCTACTGCTGGGGCTAATGACACTTTACTGTTGAAGTGAACCGAGTTTATGTGTCACCAGTAAAGCCTCCATTAGCCCTCCGCAGTAGCAGGAATCCGTTTTATTATGAAGTGCAGCGCATTAATCAAAAATCCCTCTTGTTCACTGCCAAAATCTCTGTTTTGACTTTGAGGACAAATATCTCAGGAAGTAAGCAGAGTACATTAATAAGCGTTACATCAATCTTTCAAGAATTTATTTATCTTTCATTTAAAGAAGGATTCATTGAAATCCGTTGAGATTTGCGGTTGCTACAGCGAAAAATCTGCTGGGTTGTTTTTTTTTGGCACACCCTGTAGTATATGGTATTATACGGTATCGAAAATGCTATACGATGTACGGTATTTTTATACCGGTCCCATATTTGCAAATTCTGTAAACAACTGTCCCTGAGCAGACGCAAATGTGCAAGTGTAAGAACCGTTTCTCCGTACTTAAGCTGGGGATCCTTTTCTACTGCGGTAGGGTGGGAGATCACTACTTGCGCCCAGGGTTGCCAGGTTGGGGGTTTTACTCCCAAATCTGGGGGTATTTTGCCACCATTTGGGGGTGAAAATTGCATCTGGGGGTTGGGGGTACAAATCTGGGGGTATTTGGAAATTTTTTGGGGGTTGGGGGTATTTTGGGGGAATTTGCTAAAATTTAGGGGATTTTTTGGCGGTTTCGGGATTTTTGAGAATTTTCTTCTTCGGACTAATGATAGAATGTTTTTTTTACCAGTGATGAATCAAAGTTCAACATATTGTTTGAAAAAATGTAATTTTATCGATCTGTCGACCAAAAAAATCGAGGTTTGACATGTTGTATTCTGAAGAACTTTTATGAGGAACTTTCAAAACTCTACGTTAGAAATTCTTTTGCAAAAGTGAAAAAATTAGAAATATTGCGTGGGTACGCGGCATTATATAAAAATATATATTAGAATCAACGTGAAGTAAACTAAAACCGTGTCATAACTTGAAACAAAATTTTAGAAAATTTTATCCATAATTCTGTAGTTTCTTGCTGTCTGATGCCTGGTCTGATCGTAATTTGAGTGATTTGTTACAATTATAATTAACAATTTAGTAGTACATGTAATGAATTTAATTCTTTCTGTTTGTCACTGTATCTATGTTATGCTGGAATGTGAAATTCAGCTTGCATCAGCTCTAAAAGTACATTTTAAATCTGGGGGGATTTTTGGGGGTATTTTGAATAGTCTGGGGGTTTTCTGGGGGAATTTTTTCTCTGATTTAGGGGTTTTTTGGTCTGCGGACCTGGCAGATTCCCGGCCCATTCCCCCCCCCCCACCCGGCGCTGCCGCGGCGGGTTACTGTAATATTGTTGCATGTGAAACAACACAAAGCGCGCGAAGTTTAAACGACTTCACAGAGAAGTGGTAGTAAAAGCACTAAAACAGAACAGCTTAAATCTCCAAGTAGTTGCAATTTTTATAAATACCGATACCCGGTATGCCAATTATTTTCAGAATACCTGCCTGCAAGTGCAAACATCCCTCCCCTTTGCTGTTATCAGGTACGGTGCAACGCCAGCTCCACTTCGGTTCCCATTTACGTATATACCGTCACCGACTTTTGGAGGCCTGGGTTGGGTCTGGGCCTGACAATTTTCCAAATATAAAAGTACCCCTAGAGACGCATCAGTATAGGCACGCTCTGGAGGGCCTGTTTTCCAAACATAAAAGTACCCCTAGGGGACGCATCGGTGTAGGAAATCTCCGGAGGGCCTGTTTTAAAAACGCAAAAATACCCCTAGGGGATGCATCGGTATAGGAACGCTCCGGAGGGCCTGTTTTATAAACATAAAAGTACCCCTAGGGGACGCATCGGTATAAGAACGCTCCAGAGGCCCTGTTTTAAAAACATAAAAATACCCCTAGGGGACGCATCGGTATAAGAACGCTCCAGAGGCCCTGTTTTAAAAACATAAAAATACCCCTAGGGGACGCATCGGTATAGGAACGCTCCGGAGGGCCTGTTTTATAAACATAAAAGTATCCCTAGGGGACGCATCGGTATAAGAACGCTCCAGAGGCCCTGTTTTAAAAACATAAAAATACCCCTAGGGGACGCATCGGTATAGGAACGCTCCAGAGGCCCTGTTTTAAAAGCATAAAAATACCCCTAGTGGACGCATCGGTATAGGAACGCTCCGGAGGGCCCTGTTTTAAAAACATAAAAGCACCCCTAGGGGACGCATCGGTATAGGAACGCTCCAGAGGCCCTGTTTTAAAAACATAAAGATACCCCTAGATGGACGCATCAGTATAGGCACGCTCCGGAGAGCCTGTTTTAGAAACAAAAAAGAACTCCTAGAGACTCATTTTCCAAATATAAAATCATTTCTGACCTCTCAAAAACCTCAGCGGAGGGGAAGAAAAATATATTTTCACACCAAACATAGAGCAGATAGCGCATACCGTAATCCGGCCGCGGCAGCGCCGGGTGGGGGGGGGGAATGGGCCTCCTCCCACCTGGCAACACTGCTTGCGCCGATTAGTGTTTCAAGTTTCAAGTGATAATTTTGGCAATTTTTTGTTTAAAAAGGGCCACCATCCTGGGGTTTGAGCGAAGATTGTTATATTTATGCTTAATCGATAGCACATTGTCATATCTACCCACACTGCTCTTGGGAAGACATATCTGTCTGCGACTCGAATGGTACGATTGCTTTAGTAAGTGGAGGTCGCGACGGCGTATTTTTACAATTTTCCATTTATAAATTTGTTATTAAAGGATCTCTGAAAGTAAATGCGCCGAAATATGCATCTTGGGTAGACCTACTTACACAGTAAAATTGGCAGCTATCTTTCAAAAGATGACCTAGAAAACTTCTTTTTTCTATTTTTTCGTAGTGATGATCGTCGTCGATTCTTTCATAGTGATAAAGTGCCACCGTCCTGGGGTTTCGATCCCAATCTTTATAACTGTGCTTGTTCTGTAGCTAGGGCAATGGTCTACCGATCTGGCCTTGGGCACGATGTACGTCATGATCATCAATTTTATAGCATAGCAAGTTTTCTAGTTGTGGTTCCGGGGGAAATCGGCCGTTAATCGATGAAGTTAGGCGATATGACGAGAGCGCATAATCTGAGGTAGCATGCAGTAATTGGGTGTGGATGTGCTGGTGTGTTAGTGTAAAACAGTAATCTAAAAGTCAAAAGCAGTTGTTTAATACCGTATTCGATCATATTTGTTAAAAAAGATTTACAATTTGGGTGCTCACGTTTTTTTGCACGATTTGTTTGTTTTGTTGGTAATATGGATTCGGACCCCCGGACCCCCGGACCCCCACCGAATTCGGACCCCCAGCCTGGTACGGAAAAATGGTTTTTAAGATTCGGAACCCCACCTAGGCCGTAGTTTAAATTTCACGAAATTTTATTTGGAAAATTTTGGGGCACATGTTGACACCTCGGTACGCGGACCATTCCCCCCATCCACCGAGCACCCTAACTTTAGGCCTCAGTTTCAAGCTGCAATTCAAGTTTCTTCCGGTATCAATTTTCACTTTATTTCTTCTATTTTAGTGTATGATCTCTGCTGTTCTTCCGGTGCCAATTTTCACTTTATTTCTCCTATTTTGGTGTATGATCTCTTCTGATCTTCCGGTACCGATTTTCACTTTACTTCTTCTATTTTAGTGTATGATCTGTGCTAGTGCGTCTGGTCGCAAATTCTCTCTGGTAGATTGGAGTACTGACGCAACTCTGTTCGGGCACTTTATACTTGATTCGATATTGCCGTATGGTGTGATTATATTTCCTTGTGTAGCGTACCTAAGTATGATAAATCTTTTTAAATACTTCGTTATTATTGGTCTACCTACATACGCATGGTCTACCTACCTACTGTTTCTAAGTAAATTAATTTGAAATATAATTTAATTATAATTTACTTGTATTACTAAATTTCTAAAAAAATTAATTGAAATTATACTTATAATTTACTTAAGGCAAAAATTCACTTTTAATATAATTCAAACTATAAGTTATAACTTAAAACTTTACTTGTATTAGTAAATTTCTAAAAAGTATAATTAAAATTATAATTATAGTTTACTTAGCAACAGTAGCGCGTGCGTACGAATATACTACTGTACTGTGGAACCAATGTGATGCTCCTTTCGAGCGAAAGAGATACAATGTAGTCTCGGTTAATGTGTTCAACAACGGCATTTCAATTCCCCCAATACTATCAGGGTTCGGATTCGGTCAGGGGATTTAGAATTTGTCATGGGATTTTGGGACTTATCAGCGGAAATTGCGGTGCGTCACTACATAAAAACATGCATTCAGTAGGTTGTAGAAGCAGCAATGTACGTAATTCAGTCCATCAGTGCGTTTTAGAAGGGTAATTTTTCAAAAATTTTCTCGCCCTGGTTGGACGGCCCAACCAACCAACCTCTTCAAACTACTAAACCTGTTAGTTCTGTGGTCAGAATGCCTTTCAACCGCGTTTTTGAAGGTTGATTTATTAGAAAATTTTAGCCCTGGTTGGGCGGCCCAACCAAACCTCTTCAAACTACTAAAACTGTTAGTTGTATGCTCAGACTGCCTTTCAAACGCAATTTCCTCGCATCTGGTTGGGCAGGCAAAATCGGGGGCATGTCAGGGGATTTTGGATCAACAGATTGCCACGACCCTCCCTGACTATGATGAGTTTTAGATTCATATATACAGTAGTAGCTCCTTCGCTAGCAAAGATTTCTAGCACAAGTCTTATTCAGATTTGATGTACTTTCAGTGGAGCTCAGCGACAGTGTGAAGAAGTCAGTTTTTTGCTCACCTACCTGCCGTATGTCATTTTTCATTATATTTTAATTATTTTTATCTGAGGAATACTTTGTTGGACTCTATTTTTGTGCAAGTTTCTCTGTTCACTGTCAATGCTCAATGTTGACCTTCCGCTTTAACTGTTACGCAGCTTTTTTACTCACCACCAAGTCAAGCATTCTTGACAATCGTTTAGCTGATGCTTAATTTATTTCTATGACGTGCAGTTTGCTGGGAAATACGTTACGCAAAGTCATTACATGATGATTAAACGAACGAATTTACCGCGTTACAGTAATTTATAAAATCAGAGCTTAAAGAAACCGATTGCCGGCTCAATCCCACTTGGCAAGGCAAACTGCCTTATTAAATTTTACCCTAAAGGGTGATCCTAACTGTGAACCTGCACCCAGCTAAGCCTGAACCTAAGCATCAGCTTGAAACTGAGGCCTAAAGTTATGGTAGTCGGCGGATGGGGGGAATGGTCTGCGTACCGAAACCGAGGTGTCCAACAAATGTGCCCCGAAATTTGCAAATAAAACGGCGTGAAATTTAAACTACGGTCCCGGTGTGGGGTTCCGAATCCACAAACCGTTGTTTCCGTACCAGGCTGGGGGTCCGAATTCGGTGGGGGTCCGGGGGTCCGAATCCATATTACCGTTCTGTTTGTTCCGAGACCAAAAATACGTAGATATGAGGTAAAGCTGAATATAGCATGCAGTAAGTAGACGTTCATGTGTAAAATAATCCTCAAGGGTAAATGTATAGTTTATCCGGGCGTAAAATCAGGAACCGATCCCAGATTGAAATAAATACTTTTAATGATCATAACCATAGTACAACATCAATGTAACAGGGGGGTCTGCCCCCCACCCGACTTAGGCCAGACCCCCCGGATGGGGACCCCCCGAGACGATTTCACAGACCCCCCTCCGATTTTTCTGGCAAGTAAATTTTCGAGCAAATTTTTGCAATTTTTTGCACTTTCACACACAAAAATTGCCAAAATCGCCTGCAAAACAGCACTTTTTAGCTGTATTTCAGCCCAAATTAGCGATTTTTGGCGATTTTTAGGCCAAAAATTGCGATTTTTCTCGATTTTTGAGCGTTTTTTAGTGCCCACCCCTCCCCCAAAATTTTCGCTCAGACCCCCCCCGGCCGGCGCCAGACTTTGCGCTTTGCGGCTTTGCGTCGGCCGCTTGCACGCGGGCACATTGGCGGTATGACATGGCATCAAAGGTGAACGCCAAAGGCAAGGGCACAGCTAAGTCATCTCTTGAACGCCGACTCTGTCGTTTCGGCCGAGATACATAGAACCATTAAACTGTATCTGCTGTGTATCGTTTCGGCCGAGGTGTTCAGCATGGTCAGGCCCACCCAACAAACTGATGATGAGCCCCACGTGGTCGACTTTGTCCTCAATGTGGTCGATGAGGGTTTCCAGTCTCACTTACGCAAAGAACCTCAGCCAACGCAACAGCAAGGAACGGGCGAAAAAAGGAGAGGACAACCATACATGGGCCGAAAAAATCCGGAGGGGGGTAGGGGGTTGAGACCTCGGGGGGGGGGTCCCCCGAAAAAAGGCCAAAAAACGGGTTGGGTTTAGTTCGCCGAAAATCGGTTCGCCGAAAAAGTTTCGCCGAAGGTTCAGTTCGCCGAAAATCAGTTCGCCTAATGATCGGTTCGCCGAATGATCAGTTCGCCGAAGATTCTAGGAAAATAGGCCCCCAGTCTGAAAAGTACGCTTTTTTTTAAGCTGGTCTTCCAAAGCCTAATCCTAAACTTGACCCTAGCCCGAAACTAGAGCTTAAAGTTAGGGAAACTGGAGCTTAAAATTAGGGCCTGTCGGCGACGGGGGGCCTATTTTTCTCATTCGGACTTAACCATCAGAGAGTGAACTGAAACGCGACGTTCCTGGCTGGCCACATAATTGTTTGTAGCAACTGTCTGAGAACCGTAGCTGACCACTGCCCGTTTTTTATTCCTAACGCAACCAGTGCTAGCGATAATAAGTCCAATAATATAACAAACAATAGACTCTAATAGACAATACCCCATTATGGCGGGCCAGGCCGGCCAGGAACGTCACCAGCGCCACCCACGTTTCACTTCACTTTCTCTCAGCTTAAAAAAGCGTACTTTTCAGTACTTTTCAGACTGGGGGCCTATTTTCCTAGAATCTTCGGCGAACCGATCATTCGGCGAACTGATTTTCGGCGAACTGAACCTTCGGCGAAACTTTTTCGGCGAACCGATTTTCGGCGAAGTGATTTCGGCGAACTGATCGTATCCCCCAAAAAACGCCTATTTTGCCTTAAATAAGCGAAAATTTCCTCCCTCCGGGAGGGGGGTGGGGGAAGGGGGGTATGGCCGGCCGAGGGTGAGGGGTATACCCCCTCACCCCCGGCCCATGTATGAGGACAGCCGGTCAAGTACAGTCACGTCTCGTTAATCCGGACAAGTTGGGACCGGCCAATTTCGTCGGATTAGCGAATTTCCGGATTAACGAATCAAAGCTAAAACACTGTTTTTCGGGTCAAAGGCCTAAATGACAGCTTTTTGTTAGTTGCATATCAGATTCTGCAGCTGTACCTAATAATTAAAACCCAAAAACTTATTTCAGCTGATTATAGCTCCTAAAAAGGCAAAAATAATCAGATTCTGACTCAACAAACAGCATTATTCAATTGAAAGTTCACACCTGAATTAAAAAAAATTGCGCATGGATTTTATCCAAATTAACCAAATCCGGATTAACGAATCACTTTACCATACAAATTTCGAAGTTGGGACCCCAAATCTTCTGTCCGGATTAACGAATCCGGATCCGGATTAACGAGTCATATAACATGGGGAAAAATTGGGACCTGGCCTAATCTTGTCCGGAAGGCGAATATCCGGATTAACGAGGTCCGGATTAACGAGACATGACTGTATGCGGTGGTAGGAGAATGCTGGAAGCCGAACTGTGCGGGAGAGGTTGTCATTCAACCCAAGCGGCTTCGAAGTAGGACAGTGTCCGACAGCTTCCGCTGCCGCAGGTGTGAGTGACTCAAGGCGCAGCAGGAAAAACGTTTCACTGTTGTAAATTTTACTGTCATGTTGTATCTACATAGCTTATTATGGTAAAGGTCGCGGGTCGTATGTTCTCAGCCAATGCGCGCGTGCAAGCGGCCGACCCAAAGTCAATTAAGAATAGCCGCCTCTCGCTGACGGCGGCCGCTAGCCGGTCCGCCGATTAACGGCACACATAACCGACCAATACCCGCATCGGTATGAGGCACGTTCCGGAGTCGTATAGTCATGAGAAAGTTAATTAATTAATATATAGTCCACTTCTGACCTTTTTTATTCCCCCCAGCTACACCTAAGCCCCATTCATTATTTGGTATTGGTATTTTTATACCATCTGCGTACCTAGTTTCAAGTAGATTCGTTGTTGTTAATTCAGGTCAAAGTTATTAGTCGCCAATTAATTGGCGACGCATCTGCGAGCAGAGGAGTGACGATCTGTAAACAAACGCGCGTTAACAAATCGCATTTTAAGAGTCGGTCTCTGAACCGATCCAGTCTCAGTATTCAGACCCCAAAATTGAAACTTTGGGCTAGAGAGCTGTAAGTTGGTACGCTAATACACACTTATGAGTTGTCCTTCGGCTCCAAAGGATTAGTGGATTTGACGCTACAATCCCGAGATACAGCCAACTGAAAATCGGCCCGCTTAACTATGGGACCAAAATTTCAAACTCGAATTTCTAGCCTACCAGCTGGAGTTGGAAGATAAAAATTTGGGTTTTTGGGTAACTTTTGGAGTACTTTAAGAATCTGCAGTCCGATTTTGTTTTGGAAGAAAAAAAATTTTTTTCGACCTCTTTGGCGGGCCATAACTCGGCTGGAACCCTCAAATGTCACGAACTCGAAAAATACGCATGTTTCACTATAGGCATAATTTTCCAAATCGAATTTCTGACTTAATGAACAGAGTTGAGCTGCGAAAATTTGGGTTTCCAGAGTACTTTCAGTGTACTTTCGGAATATTTAGTGGATTTAGAATTTCGAGGAAAAAAATTTTTTTTCGACCTCTTTGGCGGACCATAACTCGGCTGGAGCCCCCCCCAAGAGGCGCTTTTTTATTTCATAATTTTGTAGCGCTTTTTATAAGCTTCATTTTGGTATAGAATATGGTGCGATTGCTGGTGGCCAATCCAGTGAAAATCGGCCTCATAAGTTACAAAGTCGAAAAATTCCCTCATTTGGAAGGCCAAATTTTTATGAGTTCTCAACATTTGAGGCCAATTTTCACCGAATTGACCACGAGCAATCGAAGCATATTCAATACCAAAATGAAGCTTATAAAAAGCGCTACAAAGTTATGAAATAAAAAAGTACCTCTAGCATACATGTGCACGGTCCGCAGCTCAGAGGGGGACAGCCAGGCCTGCATGCGTAGTTGCCCGGCAAAATACTCAAATTTTTGGCGCGAAATTCAAGTTTTGGCGGGAAATTTGAATTTTTTGCAAAAGGTTTGGCGGAAAATTAAAAAAATTCACTTAAAATTCAAAACTTACTAGTTAAAGTTGAGTTGTTGACAAAAATTGCCCAAAAAACCGGATTTCCAACAGTACTTTTGTCAAAAGCTAAATCGATATTTTGGAGTTGAAATTTTGCCAAAATTTCGCATTGACAATGCTTGTAGCACGAAAGCGCCTATAAAGAGCACATGTGAAGCTGCCAAACATAACACACCTGGTACCAATCGGCACGGTCCACATACAGCGAAAATATCAGAGATTCCGATAAGGCCGCACTGTGTAACGCTTTGCTAGGGCTAGGGTGGACACAAAGCTAATGCGTTAATGTTTTGAAATGAGAAGCGGAAAACCGCCCAAGAAGCCAAAGGTTCTAACCAGGGATGTGAGGTGTGTTTTTTTTTCTGGTGTTTCTTCCTAAGGGTCGGAAAAAAAACAAATCGCGGAAAAAACTGAAACTAAAAATAGCTATTTTAAATCATTTTTCAGCTAAAAAGTGGACTTTTGCTATGTATAATAGGCCAGACTGACTCTAAACTGTTAGAAAAACAACAGAAAAGACCAAATTTGCATATATCGCATATATGGTCCTCAACAAATCTACCCTCTCCAGCACCTGGAAAAATGTACTTGATCAAACGTACTGGGAAGCTGCATTTTGTAAAAGTGCTGGAAAGGTATTACTCCAATGTTTGTCTATGTAAGGAGCAAAATATTATTATCTAAATTGAGGGATGCTCCAGCTGCCAAGGCCAGTTCAGATGTTAGAGACGCTGATATACTGATAGATGGAACGAAAGTAGACTAGACAGTTAATTATGCTGCACATTGATTTGCAAACAGTGCATCCATTTCAACTCTTGCCGGCCCACTTTGAAGATTAACCTATAGGAATTTTCGCTGACCGGAAGATGGATATTTTGAAGAAATTGGGGCCATTGATACCGCCAACTCGAAGGCAATTCTAGGAGATGTTGCTTGAAACTTGCAAGAGACAGGCAGATTTGCTTACCGCGTTTGACTGCTAAGAAATTCAGCTGCTAACCAGACAACCCTCTTGAATTTGCTCTCTTACAGCGTGCCAAAAATGTGCCAAATACCTCTCATTTCTATTCTTCAAGTTTGCACTACACTGTGCTCTATACTGGTTTTGATAAAGCTGGAAGAATTTAGTTAGGTTGTTTTCCTTGTGTTAACTTCTGTTCTAGGTCATGTTATGTGCCCGCCAAATAGGTCGAAAAAAATTTTTTTCCTCTAAATGCTAAATTCACTAAATGTTCCGAAAGCACACTGAAAGTACTCTGGAAACCCAAATTTTCACAGCTCAACTCCGTTCATTAAGTCAGAAATTCGATTTGGAAAATTATGTCTATAGTGAACCATGCGTATTTTTCGAGTTCGTGACGTTTGAGGCCAATTTTCACTGGATTGGCCACCAGCAATCGTACCATATTCTATACCAAAATAGAGCTTATAAAAAGCGCTACAAAGCTATGACATAAAAAATCGCCTCTTGGGGGGGGGGTTCCAGCCGAGTTATGGCCCGCCAAAGAGGACGAGAAAAATTTTTTTCTTCCAAAACAAAATCGGACTGCAGATTCTTAAAGTACTCCAAAAGTTACGCAAAAACCCAAATTTTTATCTTCCAACTCCAGCTGGTAGGTTAGAAATTCGAGTTTAAAGTTTTGGTCCCATAGTTAAGCGGACCGATTTTCAGAAGGCTGTATCTCGGGATTGTAGCGTCAAATCCACTAATCCTTTGGAGCCGAAGGACAACTCATAAGTGTGTATTAGCGTACCAACTTACAGCTCTCTAGCCCAAAGTTTCAATTTTGGGGTCTGAATAGGGCAAAGGGCCAAGACTCGATCGGTTCAGAGACTGACTCTTAATGTTTCAGCAGTTCATTCCTATACCCACGGTGCTAGTTAGTTAGGTTTTCAAAAATCCAACACTTCAGTCAGTAAAATCCAGTCTCGAAAACTAGAGGACCTTATAAACTGTTTGTGCCATCGTTGGAAAGCTATATACATAAATTGTATGATGCACTCCTTCTTTGCTCTAAAAACGTTGAAAACATGGAATTCTCTTCCAATTGAGGTCACCATAGCACGAAGCCTTGCTTCTTTTACTTGAGAACCAAGAAAACTGAGCTTTGACTAGGACCTACATTTGGTGTTATTTCTAAAGTTTTCGTATTGTTTGTTTCAAGGCGGTGCAAAGCCCTTGTGTTTGTCCACTGGCCTTTCGCCTCCATATACCGTCGTTTTATACTGTGTAACCGCGTTTTTGTCATGGTTTCTTCTAACTCGATTCTGTTTTGTGTTCGGCGATAAAAGTTCGTTCGTTAGTTATCCGAAATTGCGAAAATATCTGGTCTGGTGAGCAGAACGTCACGATCGACCGTAACCGGAAATCCGGTCGATCGCTAGAGAACATTGAATATAATTGTTTGCTTTCAGAATGACGGCTTTTAAAGATTTGCAGTTGGTCTGGGTAAAGTCGGGTGGTTCAACGCCGGTTCAGTTGGGTTTCATGGTGCCCACAAATTACCGTCAGTCTGCAGTGCCGTTCCTGCCGGAAAATTATTGCCTTGTTTATGCCTTTGATTCAGAGAGCGTTCAACTTGTAAGTCGAGTGTTTAGTTGTGTTAAATCCTGAGGGGATGGCGACGGCTGATGGGGGTTGAGGGAACGGTAACCCAAGAAGTCCAATTTTTGAGTAAAATCAAGGTTTTGTGGCTTATTTTTGCTAAAAGGTTTATACCATGTGCGCTCTGAGCTGAATAACCGTGTTTATAAGATTATCTCAACATTCGGTACCTAAAGGTGTAACTGTTGCGTTACATAACAGTACTACAGTATGATAACGATTGTCATAACCGATAACTTTCAGATAGACAGAGCGGTTCTGCGGGACTTCGTAGACTGTTTCAAGAAATACGTTGACGATTTTACCCAGAGCTTGGTTAACGACAAGACAAAACTGAAGCTGGTTCTCATGATAAAAGTTGGTTTATTTGTTTGACCTAGCGAACTCATCCCAGTCTTCTTGAAATGGCGAACATCAACGAACACGAACGTTAAACTTGCTTGTGTTGTGTTGTTCATGTGTATGTGTTGCTCTGCTCCTGTCCTAGTCTCAAGTCAACACAAATTTGCTTGTATAGATAGTGAAGAAAAGGTTGGGTGTTGGTATCGGGCGGGCAGTAATAGATTTACTGTTTTTGTCAGATGGCAGCCAACGCATCTGAGCTGAGCGATACGGACCTGTCTGATTTGCTCAGCGCCGACAAGTCGGACTGCAAGTTTTGCGTGAAGTGGATGAAGCGGAACAGGAAGAATATAAAGCGCCCGGCCTTTATCCAACTGGATGCTGCAGAAACGGCTCTCCAACATATCACGCACTGGCCGCAACCTTCAGTCGATCTGACGTAAGTTCTAGTTTGATGATTTACAGTCAGTCATTTAACGCTGGCATAATGTTGCCGGTTGTTAGGGTAGGGTTGTGGTACTAATGATAAAGGTGCCGTGGTACCTTAAGGTTGCGGCATTTACTGTCGTGGCGTACAGGTTCTAGGGGGTTGGGGTTACCCCTAACTAAAAAAGCCAAGCTCGCTCACCCCGAGACAGGTTAGCATACATGTAACGGGCCGGACCCCCAAATACAAGTACCCCCCAGTTACTGCCCCCCCCCGAGTACTAATCCCAACCCCCTCCGATTTTTCTGGCAAGTAAATTTTTGCAATTTTTTACAATTTCAGACACAAAAATTGCCAAAATCGCCTGCAAAACAGCACTTCTTAGCTGTATTTCAACCTAAATTAGCGATTTTTGGCAATTTTTAGCCAAAAAATTGCGATTTTTTCGATTTTTGAACGTTTTTTAGTGCCCGACCCCCCTCCCAAAATTTTGGCTCTGCCCCCCCCCGGCCGGCGCCAGACCCCCCAACCCCCCTCCCCCCATCGGCGGATGACCTGTTACATGTATGGGGCAGACCTCCCAGACCGCCCCCTGTTACATGTATGATATAGGGTTAGGTGTCTGAGTGTTAATAGAACAAAATTGGTCAAAACTAGAAGCGGATAGTTGGTCTGATTTTACATAGTTTTATTACCTAACTGTAAAAAGATCGAATAAACCAGAGTGTTGTGTGTGGTTGTAGCTGTGAGTCTGCTGTGTCTGAGTGTCAGTTGCAACTGCGTCAGTTGGTCTGGTTCAAGGCAAACTTGTCGGATCGTTTTTTGCCAGCCGTGGTGATAGATATCGAGGAAGATTTGGCTTACGTAATCGTGCTGCTCAACCAGAAAACTGTCGAATCGGTGCTGCCTCTGACTTCTATTTGTTCGTTATAATATTATCTTTCTCTTATTTTCAGGCCAAGATTGGATCAGTGCTGGATTTCGCCACGTCTTTCAACAACTGTTACGCGCCCACCTACAAACACGACCGAGAATATTCGGGCAACATCAGAAAAGCCATTAGGGTGCTTACTTCCCGGTATCTTACCGGCACAGTTGGTGTAGTGGTTTGGCCACAAAGCCGCTGTGCGCCTGTCATGGGCCCTACGCACGTTCATCCACTGGGCGGGACAAATTCTTGTCGCAAAGAGTTGGTGGTCGGAATAAAGTCACTTTGCCGTGCAACGTTACCGCCTCCGGGGCAGCTCAGTATACCCTACGGGGCCAATGCTGAGTGGACTATAAACAGCCCCAGGTGCAACGGGGCCAGTCCCTAAATGGTAACGCCCCAGTCCGGGCACGTAGCCTTGTTCCTGTTGGCTACGTGGTTGTTGGCCTCGGACTCATGTTTGGACTGTCGGCACTAAATCGTCCCGGATGTCCATTGGGAATTTGCCCATCTGCCACTGATGATGCCTAGAGCTGATGGTTTGATGTGCAGCCGGGCCACCCATATCTCGACTGTGCGACAGATGGACCCAGTGGTGCAGAAGGGTCGGCTGCCCGACTTTTCCAGCTTGAAGAAGTGGCCGTCTATTGTTCCCGGCAACAACAACAACAACAACCCAGGACTTTGACCGAATTTTTCTGTTTTTCCCAATAAAAAGGTTGCCATAATTTTTGGAGGGTAAACCCCCTCACCCCCGGCCCATGTATGCCTGTACCATGCAGATAGGCTACCGCCCGAATTTTCGGCTACTTTTAGGAAAATCGGCCTACCCCTCCGTAAAACCTCCTGATTTTTTCAGTCCATATGCCGTATTCATCATCTCCTCCGAGAGATTTGCACAGATAATGTCAACGGATCTGTGTTTAGCTACTGTTAACCGCGCTCAACATCGACGATGTATCAGATCCGACGTTGGAAGAGTGGGCTCGAAATAACATCAGCCGATATCCTCGCACAGGTATTCTAATCTGCACTGACCCGGTATACTTGCCTGAATTTCGGTAGGTAATTTCAGTGATAGCCGATGAGCCATTGCCTGACAGTCTGCATAATCAACTGAAATTGAAGAAGGAGCGCCGTCAGAAACGGGTTAAACCAGATGTCAGCAGCAGTTCACTTGAACCTCCTCCCAAGCGCCTTTACCACACGTCCGCACCAAGGTACGTACGTTTTGTCTACCTGCATTATCTGACTATCGTTGATTTTTAGTCTTGTTGGCGGTGCCAGAACAGTGGCCATGTACCGGCGCTCGGCATTGACCGGTCCGTCGATCACCTCTGGTGCTACATCGCTGCAAACCGCTCAGAAAGAAGAAGAAAGCGGACGAAGGTTGCAACCTCCTGATGAAGCCGGTCAGTTGGAGAGACGGGAATCAGACGAGAAATCGAAAGCCGCACCGGCTTTGGGAAGGAACTCGATTCAAAAGACGGTCGAAAAGAAAGGGAAATGTAAAGATACGGTGCTGAAGAAGGCTGCAAAAGAAACAAAAGTGCCAACTCCGAGAGGAAAGAAAACAGCCAGCAGTATTTCTTTGCCATTGGATCGAGGTGAGTTGATGATTTGACTGTTATATAGTACCCATCCTCATTCATGCATCAGGACGATTTGCTATATATGAATTTTGGCTATAATATAGCTAATTTCAGTTATACGTAGCTACTAAACTGTTTTTAGCTAATATAACTATCTAATCATAATATATAACCAAAAACAGTTCTTTAGTCATAAAAGGCTCTGAAACCTTTACAGCTGCACTGCTTTGTATAGATCTTAGCCATATATAGCTCTTCTAGCCATATATAGCTAAGTATCCATTCAGTGGCTATATATAAATTTAGGCATATGGCTAATTAGCTATTTATGGCTAGCTATAAAAGGTTTCAGAGCCTTTTATGACTAAAGAACTGTTCTTGGCTATATATGATTATGTAGCTATAGATAGCTAAGAACAGCTTAGTAGCTATATATGTCTAGAATTAGCCAAAAAGCCATATACACCAAATCGTCGTGACTGAAAGGGGCGCGCTGTTGGGAAGTACATACTAAATAAAGTTCTTTATGTTGAGCAAGGAGTTAGAAATCACCCTTTAGACCATAACTAACTTTTTGATCGCCTACTTGAAATAGATTGGAATCGCTGAAGAACACACGACAGATTCTAAGACAATTTTTTCGTGCTTAAACTTAGTAATTTTCGTCCGTCGGTATCGGTTCTTCCAAATGGATTAGAGCGATTTTGATGTAGAAATCAGATGTGTGACGTAGTCTTTCTGCACAGGTTGGTCGAGAGAACTGACGCAACGGAAGAGCGGCTCCAGGATCGACGTCTACTACCGTACGCCGGCTGGAATGAGACTCGGCTCCGGCACAACTAAACTGCGCTCTAGCGTCGATATCAAGAAATGTCGTAGGTTTATTCCGTCTGTTTTATTCAGTGTCACTCACTCTGCTAGAGTTGTCACTGTTTCAGTGGAACAGAATGCCGGAAAGCCGGAGGTGCAAGGTTTGGACTGGCGGACGCATTTCAGCTTCAACGGAAATCTGCTCACCCAACACAAGAACGAGCGTTGTCTTGCTGCCAGTCGCTGAACTAATCTGTCGCTTTTTTACGAGTGCCACACAAGTTTAAATGTGATGTGTTCATCGTGTACATACAGTTTACAAGAAGTGTATAGCCCAAGCAAAGTGTTTTGTTGGTTAATTTTGTTGGTGTCGTTTGTCTTTACGGGTTGTATTCTCTACGATGGCCAAAATTGAGGCAGCTGCACTTTGAAGCTTAGCTGCGTCTGTGTATAAAGTTTGGGCGCTGTTTGTTTGCTGGTTTTTGCGTCGAAAAGGCGTTTTGCTCGCCTCTTTTTATTTATGTCCGTGCTTCACGTCTCTAGATAAGAGTGTCATTGCTGTGTCCTTTTCAATCGTCTACCAAGAATTTTGCAGTGTGAAATTTTGGAGTTCTTATCAAGCTAGGCCGAGAATTTAGAAAAATTTTACTTTAAAATGCATTTGAAGGGTATTCTGTGCTTAAAATTTTAGTTCTTGGTACCTAATCTGTTGGTGCCTCAATTTTTCTTCGTACCACTACCGAAAAGTGTTTTATGTTTTGTTGAATATAATTTACTTATTACCTGCTACCTACATCCCTGATTACGCTACTGCCCATAACTCGTTGATGCGTACTAGGCTAGACATTACTCGCCACAGATTATGAAGCCTATCTTTTGAGAAATCGCCAATTATGCAGAGATTTGTTGACTGGGAAATCGACCTAGCTACCGTTCTCTCTGCCTCTAACTACAACTTAATTTTAGTCAGTGTGATAGAATTATCGCCATTTACAGTCAGGCACTTCATACATGGGCCGGAAAAATCCGGAGGGGGGTTGGAGACCTCGGGGGGGGGGTGCGAAAAAAGGCCAAAAAACGCCTATTTTGCCTTAAATAAGCGAAAATTTCCTCCCTCCGGGAGGGGGGGCGGGGTGGGGGAGGGAGGGTTATGGCCGGCCGAGGGGGAGGGGTTTACCCCCCCGGCCCATGTATGAGGCACTTAACGCCGTTAACTGTGTTAAGTGCCTGACTGATTTATGTAGGTGCAATTCGTGAAGTCTGTTGCATACTGGCTTAAAAATGGCGTTAGAATAGCTTTTCTTTAATTGGGCTACTGCTTTTTTCCAGTCAGGTTTTTCGATATCTGTTGTATGTAATGTTGTAGTCCATGTTTGCAGCTGCCATTTGTGATTTGAGAACCGGATGTCGCAGTTATTAAAGCCAAAGCAGCTGGTTTGGGTTCACCTGAAGAACTCTGGTCTCTTCCAGAATGGATTTATTGTCGATCCCGCTGACGTCGACAGCGCTCCCAATAGTAATCAGTACTGTGTATGGTGCCTTGACAAGACGGTCACTGTTCACACGGTAAGATTTCCAAGATTTTCTCTAAAAACTGTGTTTCTCTGAGTCGTCTATGTGACGAACAGATGCGCACGAAAAATATGACTTTGCCTTTAATTACGTGGCAACGTGGGCGAACATGCGAACCATGATTTTTGTACTCAAATTCAGTGCTTTTGTGTCTAACTCTTAGACAAGAAAGAGGGTAAGTGGAAAACAAATAATTACAGCAGTCTGCTGCAAGCTTTGCGTGAGTCAGTGTGCGTGTGATAGAGCACATACGCGACGTATATGTAACAGGACATCAGCCGAACGGCAATATTAATTTGGAAAATGTTGAACCAAAAATTGAGTTCGAAAAGGTAGATCGATGATTAGGCTTGGTAAGCTGTAATTAACTAAAAGCTAATAGAATGTCTTATAGTGTCCGCTTTTCTAAGTAGTACAAGCACCAGTAATTAATTTCTCTGTTCTCATCTAAAGTATAAATTGTGCCATTTCTAATGATACAGAATTTACCAATAGTACCGTACAACGTACGTACACGGCTTGTTGGGTGGTACACACACGTTATCCCGCCGAGTTAGGAAAATAATCCATCGAAGATAAGAAACACTAATTACGAATTATTACACGGCTTGTTGGGTGGTACACACACGTTATCCCGCCGAGTTAGGAAAATAATCCATCGAAGATAAGAAACACTAATTACGAATTATTGAGTACTAAAACTGTTAATTTCTGCTAATACCCCTCGTTGGCACTCTGGTTGCGAGTGCGGTAGAGCAGTTGCAGGTATCGGTGAAAGACGTGATTGAGTTCGCTGAAGGTTTCTCGATAGATCTGTACATGCATTGCGACCCGCTAATCTCCTACAACGCTCGCGTACTGATGATGAAGGTAGAGTATTTTCTCGCAGTTGCTCCCCATACAGCGATAGCTTCAGCTGGCCATGAGTCGATCTGGGTTGTTGGATGAACTGAGGTCTCTCGACCAGAACCTTGTCGGCGGGCAGTCGGTCGAGACTGAGTGTCAGCTGTATTGTGATTGGATGGCCCATAATTGGCATAGAGTCAAGCCGTGTCTTGTCAGTGACACCTTCTACTATCACAAATTATCCTTCAAGCGCTCTGTTGAGCGGCGGCGGCCCAGTTGTAGGTATGTTGAATGACCGTTGGTTCTTGCTGCGTCTTTGCCATACATGGGCCCGAAAAATCCGGAGGGGGTTTGGAGACCTCTAGGGGGACGTTCCCGAAAAAAGTCCAAAAAACCGCCTAACGCCTATTTTGCCTTAAGTAAGCGAAAATTTTCTCCATCCGGGGAGTCGGGGAGGGGGTATGGCCGGCCGAGGGGGTATGGGCCAGCGAGGGGGAGAGGTAAACCCCCTTTACCCCCGGCCCATGTATGGTCTTTGCCAATCATTTGTACGTTCCTAATTAGAGTATGCAACTGAGGTTTGGAATCCCTGTTTTTTGAAAGATATTGATCTGGTTGAGAGAATGCAGCGTCTGTTTACGCGTCGTCTGCCTGGGTTGCAATTTCTGACCTATCCAGAACTTTAAAACACTAAATATAAAATCTTTAGAAGAACGACGCATACAACGTGACCTAATAATGGTTTAGAAAATCATCAATCGCTTGGCGGACTTACCGGTGGAGAGATTTTTCAGTTTGCACCTGTGGTTGGAACTAGAGGGCATACTTTAAAGCTGTATTGTAGGTATACACGTTTGGATTTAGCCAAGAGGTTTTTTCTAATAGAGTTGTAACTATTTCGGAATGCATTGCCAACGGAAGTTGTGAATACACACACACACTCAATAGTTTTCGTATAAAGATATCTGAGTTAAAATTCGATAAGTACGTAAAAGGTAGGGCTTTCTAAAGGACAAACGGCCCAGCCCACCCATCGTTCTGACTGATCTTTATCTGGTTTACTGGACGTAGTAAACTTTACGTACTTAAAAAATGTTTGCCACGCTATTGTGTGCTTTTTTGCTAGAGTCAACACAACCATGTAACAGGTCATCCGCCGAAGGAGGAGGGCTGTTTTCAGGTCTGACGCCGGCCAGGGGGTCTGAGCCGAAATTTTAGGAAGGGGGTTGGGCACTTGGAAACGCTCAAAAATCACTAATTTGGGCCGAAATACAGCTAAAAAGTGGTGTTTTGCAGGCGATTTTTGCAATTTTTGTGTCAGATTTTGTAGAAAATCGTAGAAATTTGCTCAAAAAATTATTTGCCAGAAAATCGAAGGGGTGGTCGGAAAAATCGTCTCGGGGGTCTGGCCTAAGTCGGGTGGGGGCAGACCCCCGGACCCCCTGTTACATGGTTTCAACTAAAGTGCTGATTTCCGCAACGTAAGCTGGCAAACTTAGATTTTCGCTCTTTTGCATAATAGATGATGATGAAAGATGAGATAGAGAGGAGGGGAGAATCAGTTTGGAAGCTGTTTGAATAATATATGAGTGGTTCCTATTTGTAAATCTGTTGGGCTGTGGTTTAGTGCAAGATGGTCACAAGAAGTAACTGTCTGTTTTAGCAAAGCGTCCGTTCTGTCTGATCCGGCGGTGGGTCAAATGGTTTGGTTCCGTTGCAAGTCATTAAAGCGATTCATTCCTGCTGTCGTATGTGACCGCGCCAACTTACGCGCTGGGCCAAGGGTGTTGGTTGTTATGCTGCTGCCTGATTTCCGTGTAGACTCGGTAGTGTGGCCGTACCTAACAGTGTCCTCCTTATGCGTTGTGTGTATGCAAAGTTTGCAGGGTCCGATCTCATACGTCGAGGATTTCTCTACCAATTTCGCTAGACGTTTTGCCTTCAACTTCAAAGCCGATTCGGAGTACAGCAGCGCTGCCAAACTAGCCATTACGGTATGGCTTTGCTACTGTTTTGTCGTTTTCGCGTTTAAATCTTTTGCGTCATGCGCGTGTATATCATTGTATTACCGGTACATGTAATAAGTTACAAGCTGAAAGATAGAAGAGTTTTGTTTGAAGTCATACATGTAACAGGTCCCGGGTCGGATTGAGAGAGGCCATAGGCGTTTTCCCCTAAGGAGGGGTCGAAAGGGGTTTCGGCCAAATGGGGGTCCGAAATTTCAGAAAGCTCGAAAACGCCTGGAAATGCCTTTTAGCAGGTTTTTTTTCAGTAAGGAGGGTAAAAATCGTTATGTTAAGCTGCCAAATAGCGTTTTAGAGCTAAAAAAAACAAAAAAAATTACCAAAAGGGCTTCCAAAAACACCAAGATTCAGTTTGTTAGTATTGCAGCAGCTACTAGTACTTGTATTTTTGCGTCGATGGTCCCTTAACTGTCGGGGTGTAAGGAGGTTTGGCCTTTCCAGCTAGGGAGATTCAGCTTCAAACCCTAGTACATGTACAGGGCGTGGCAGAAAAAACAACCAGTAGATTTTTTTACTGTGACAACCGCAAATCTCAACCGATTTGAATGAATCTTTTTTTGAATGAAAGCAAATAAATTATTGACAGATTGGTGCATTTTTCATTAAGATACTCTGCTTGGTTCCTGCGTTCTGTGTGTAACCAGTAAAGCCTCGTGATACGATAGGACTTAGCTGTAGCAAGAATGCATAAAAGAGTAGCAAGAATGTGCCGCTCAGCGGCCGGCCGACTGTCGATGCGCTGTAGCAAAATTACTGGAGGGGTCGCGTAATTCGCGACCCCTCCAGTAATTGCGCATGCGCTTTATTGCAGCGCAACCTGATTTCTGAGCAAGAATGACGTCAAGAAAATGTTTAGCGATTTTCTACAACGGGAATTCATTGCATACTTGGTCTAAGATCTTCAATCATCACAATAACTAAAATATGTGTCCAATTGCAAGACAAGATTGCAAGATATCTGTGAAATGCATCAGGCTTTTTGCATTTGTGAAACTTTCCACTTTTAACGCAGCACACGAGCTCGGCCATGTACACATGCCACATGCCACATGCTTGCATATTCTAGATCTTTTACCTTTCTTTCCCTTTATCATGTTTCCGTAGACTTAAGAAATTAACGGCGGCAGCTACGTATATTCCCAAAGACAGATTGAATATCCCGCTCAGAAATCAGGTTGCGCTGCAATAAAGCGCATGCGCGTCGCGACCCCTCCTGAAATTTCAGGAGGGGTCGCTAATTTCGCGACCCCTCCAGTAATTTTGGTACAGCGCATCGACACTCGGCCGGCCGCTGAGCGGCACATTCTTGCTACTCCTTTATGCATTCTTGGCTGTAGGAATCTGTTTTATTGTGAAGTGCAACGGAATAATAAAGATCGCTGCTGTTCATTACCAAAATCTCTGATTTTACTTTGAGGGCAAATATCTCAGGAATCAAGCAGCATATACTAATGAACATTGCACCAATCTGTCAAGAATATACAGTATTTATCTTTCATTAAAATATATCACTCCAATCGGTTAAGTTTTTCGGTTGCCACGCCACAGTAAAAAAGCTGCTGGGGTGTTGTTTTTTGGCACGCCCTGTATGTTTGAAGTGCTTACTTCGGCTGCGGCATCTGAGCCGGTTAAAATTTTGAAAAATTTGCTAAAAAATAGAAAATAGCTGAAAGAAAGTCAGAATTCATTGGAGCTTCCTAGACCGCGTATTGGGCTTTCATTGTTTCAGTTGGTTCAGCGACATTTTAAAATCGAATCAGACACCCTCGATAGATGGGACATTTGGGCCTACCAAAATCTATACAAGTTCTCTCAAGCAGGTAAATCCAGATTTTATTTAGTTCCGTCGGCCATGTAAGAATGGGCTTTTTTAGTTTTGTCGTCGGCAGAACTTCAGTGGCCTCAGAGAGTCCTGACAGAAATTGAGCAGTTAAAATCCGATCTGCTTTCCTCCGACGAGGCCTCTACTGCAACCTCCTCTTCCAAGCGCAAACGCAGCAGAGCCGACGCATTCTCGTTTGACCTGAACGAGCTTAGAAAGCCACTGGACAGAGGTTGGTCTAGTTCTGCTTCTGAGTTTCTATTCACCACTGCTGATTTGCTGTTTACTGTACTGTCCAAGGTTAGAGAACTGAAGTTATGTCCCCAAGAATCAGAACGGAGAGCGAGGAAGCAAGGTAGAGGCGAATTATCTTATATGGTCTCGAATGCTCTATGTCCTAAAACTAAGTATATGCCTGGCCTGAAGCACGTATTTGCCGTAGGTGAGGAGCTTTGGGGGGCTCTGAACCAACAAGATTCCTGGGAACGGCGTTGAGTTGATTACCAACAAAAGGCTTTCGGTAGCTTTCGGCTAAAAATTCTAATCTGACCTCTAATACAGCTAAAAATCGCTGTTATGGCAACATTTTGTGTCTGAAATTCAGCAATTGTGTCCGGGAAAAATCGGAGGGAGGGTTCGGTGGGTCTAACTATAATCATTGGGGGGCATGTATCTTGGCGGACGGTGCTCAATATTAAAGCAGGTTTTCAGGCTGGAAGCGTCAGGTGATCTTTCGGCAGTCAGGGGAGCGAGGCGACGTTTACTACTTCCCGCCAGACGAGCTGGTCACTCTGAACACTGACAAGAAACTGCGCTCACGTCCTAATGTGGCAGAATGTCGTAAGTTCTACCGTTTTCTTCTTATGGAACACTAGTCACTCTCGCGCAAAACTTGTCTCGTTAAAGGCTCGGACCGGCAATCCAAATGTGCTGGGTTCGATTACCAGCTACACCATTGCACATGCCTAACTTTTCAACTTTCATTCAATTCAGCTTTACTCTAAGCCTAAGCCTTATTCTGTGCATAAGCGTAGCCGGTACCGTCCTAATGCAGTTTATTCTTTTTACGTTATTATCCTTACCTCACTAATTTAGTGGAGAGCAACGCAGATCATCCGCTGGTTTTTGATCTGGACGCGAGAGTGCATTTCTGCTTCAACGCTCAAGTGATTGTTGATCACCCAAACGAAGTCGCACATGGAGCGCGGTCGAAATTAAAGTGATTATTGAACCTGTTTTCCAATGCGCTGCCTGTGATCTTTTGTTACCTGTGTCCGCCTGATCTGTTCAATTCTGAGTGACCGACCGGTTGCACTCGAGCAATAAAGCTTTATTCAAACTAACCGATTATTCGCTGCTGCATCCTGACTGATTGGACCGCTCGGTATTTTGCCATTTTAATCGGCTTGAATTTACATGCTAGTACAACAATCTGTTTAGACTACGTCGCCTCTAAAATGGTGAGTTAATGATGAATCAATGATCTCGTAGGTGTCTGCCATGGCTAACTTTTTAGCTGTTCTTTTCCTTCTTCAAATCTCTGGTTGGTAAGGATGTGGTGGTGGAGTTGAAAAATGATCTCTGGTAAACACTTTTTTACGTTGTAAATTTTACCTGTTCACTGTTAGTTCTGGAACCCTTGTGTCTGAGAATGTATGATATTGTTTTCGGAAAATCAATTTTGTCAAAAGCTAGGAATGTATAATAACTGTATGTATGTAGGAACGTTTATTCAGTCCAAACAGGGAACCAAAACTGTAATGTGTAAAGTACAGGAAGAATGGTTTGTTTAGCATCTGCGGCACGTTACATTCAGTCGATCAGTACCTAAACGTCAAGTTGACAGACATCAGCGTAACAGACGTCGAGAAGTACCCGCATATGGTTAGTTTTCTCTGGTTGCCAACCTAACTTTTCCCACCCTACAAACAGTTTTTATGCAGCTTGTTTCTCTGAGCCTAACTCGAACTAAAATCTTGATAACTTTTCTTGTTGCAGTTATCAGTGAAAAACTGTTTCATCCGAGGTTCAGTGGTGCGTCACATCCAACTGCCGGCAGACGAGGTGGATGTGCAGTTGCTGCAGGACGCCACCAGAAAAGAAGCCGTACAGAACAAAACCAAATAACCTCTTTCTGTCTCTTTTCCTGCACTTTGCGTAATTGGTTCGTACTTTTTAGTAAACGTCTGCTTGCTCTATTGTGTCTTTGTGTGACGGGGTCCTCCCACTTTGTACTTTCTTTCTTTCTTGAATTCTTTTGCAGAAAGTGCCGTCAGGGAACCAATAACCTACGATGGATTTTTGTGTCTGAAATTGTAAACAAGACGGTTCTTCAAAATGAGTGTGTAAAACTTTAGATGCATAGTTTGTACATTTTTAAGATCCTCTCAGTTTTAGAGGCAGGGACAGATTTTTTTTGGAAATTTTTTTACAAAATTAGACCGGCAGCAGAGGAAAACGTCAGTAAACTTTTATTTGAAGAAACCCCATAAAAATTCATAAAAAAGCAGCTTTCCCTTCCAATCTGAACAATTCTGCCACTCTTTAGGCAAATCTGTCCAAAATCAGGTCTTCCTTCGTCCAAAGAATTCTACGACACTTAGCTGCTTTCCTTCCAAAGAATTCTGGCACTCTTTAGGCAAATCTTTCAAAAAGCAGCCTTCGCTTCCAAAGGATTCTGGCACTCTTTAGGCAAATCTTTGAAAAAGGGGCTTTCCTTCCAAAGGATTCTGGCACTCTTTAGGCAAATCTTTCAAAAAGCAGCTTTCGCTTCCAAAGAATTCTGGCACTCTTTAGGCAAATCTTTCAAAGAGCAGCTTTCGCTTCCAAAGAATTCTGGCACTCTTTAAGCAAATCTTTCAAAAAGGAGCTTTCCTTCCAAAGAATTCTGGCACTCTTTAGACAAATCTTTCAAAAAGCAGCTTTCGCTTCCAAAGAATTCTGGCACTCTTTAGACAAATCTTTCAAAAACAGCTTTCGCTTCCAAAGAATTCTGGCACTCTTTAGGCAAATCTTTCAAAAAGGAGCTTTCCTTCCAAAGAATTCTGGCACTCTTTAGACAAATCTTTCAAAAAGGAGCTTTCCTTCCAAAGAATTCTGGCACTCTTTAGGCAAATCTTTCAAAAAACAGCTTTCGCTTCCAAAGGATTCTGGCACTCTTTAGACAAATCTTTCAAAAAGGAGCTTTCGCTTCCAAAGAATTCTGGCACTGCTTAGGCAAATCTTTCAAAAAGTAGCTTTCGCTTCCAAAGGATTCTGGCACTCTTTAGACAAATCTTTCAAAAAGTAGCTTTCGCTTCCAAAGAATTCTGGCACTCTTTAGGCAAATCTTTCAAAAAACAGCTTTCGCTTCCAAAGGATTCTGGCACTCTTTAGACAAATCTTTCAAAACTTTCAAAAAGGAGCTTTCCTTCCAAAGAATTCTGGCACTCTTTAGGCAAATCTTTCAAAAAACAGCTTTCGCTTCCAAAGGATTCTGGCACTCTTCAGGCAAATCTTTCAAAAAGGAGCTTTCGCTTCCAAAGAATTCTGGCACTGTTTAGGCAAATCTTTCAAAAAGTAGCTTTCGCTTCCAAAGGATTCTGGCACTCTTTAGACAAATCTTTCAAAACTTTCAAAAAGGAGTTTTCCTTCCAAAGAATTCTGGCACTGTTTAGGCAAATCTTTCAAAAAACAGCTTTCGCTTCCAAAGGATTCTGGCACTCTTTAGACAAATCTTTCAAAAAGGAGCTTTCGCTTCCAAAGAATTCTGGCACTGTTTAGGCAAATCTTTCAAAAAGTAGCTTTCGCTTCCAAAGGATTCTGGCACTCTTTAGACAAATCTTTCAAAAAGGAGCTTTCCTTCCAAAGAATTCTGGCACTCTTTAGGCAAATCTTTCAAAAAGGAGCTTTCGCTTCCAAAGAATTCTGGCACTGTTTAGGCAAATCTTTCAAAAAGTAGCTTTCGCTTCCAAAGGATTCTGGCACTCTTTAGACAAATCTTTCAAAACTTTCAAAAAGGAGCTTTCCTTCCAAAGAATTCTGGCACTGTTTAGGCAAATCTTTCAAAAAACAGCTTTCGCTTCCAAAGGATTCTGGCACTCTTTAGACAAATCTTTCAAAAAGGAGCTTTCGCTTCCAAAGAATTCTGGCACTGTTTAGGCAAATCTTTCAGAAAGTAGCTTTCACTTCCAAAGGATTCTGGCACTCTTTAGACAAATCTTTCAAAACTTTCAAAAAGGAGCTTTCCTTCCAAAGAATTCTGGCACTCTTTAGGCAAATCTTTCAAAAAACAGCTTTCGCTTCCAAAGGATTCTGGCACTGTTTAGGCAAATCTTTCAAAAAGTAGCTTTCGCTTCCAAAGGATTCTGGCACTCTCTAGGCAAATCTTTCAAAAAGCAGCCTTCGCTTCCAAAGGATTCTGGCACTCGTTAGGCAAATCTTTCAAAAAGGAGCTTTTCTTCTAAAGAATTCTGGCACTCTTTAGACAAATCTTTCAAAAAGGAGCTTTCCTTCCAAAGAATTCTGGCACTCTTTAGGCAAATCTTTCAAAAAACAGCTTTCGCTTCCAAAGGATTCTGGCACTCTTTAGGCAAATCTTTCAAAAAGGAGCTTTCGCTTCCAAAGAATTCTGGCACTCTTTAGACAAATCTTTCAAAAGGCAGCTTTCGCTTCCAAAGAATTCTGGCACTCTTTAGGCAAATCTTTCAAAAAGCAGCCTTCGCTTCCAAAGGATTCTGGCAGTCTTTAGGCAAATCTTTCAAAAAGCAGCATTCACTTCCAAAGGATTCTGGCACTATTTAGGCAAATCTTCCAAAAGCAGCTTTCGCTTCCAAAGAACTCTGGCACTCTTTAGGCAAATCTTTCAAAAACAGGAATTTTCCCTTACAATCCTAAGAATTGTGGTACTCTTTAGGCAAATCTGCAGCTATCGCTTCCAAAGAATTATGGAACTCTTTAGGTAAATCTTTCAAAAAGCAGCTTTCGCTTCCAAACAATTCTGGCACTCTTTAGGTACATAAACCTTTCAAGAAAGAAGTTTTCTCTTTCAAGCAGTTCGAACACTCTTTAGGAAAACCTTTCAACAAAGCAGTTTTCTCGTTCAAACAATTCTGCTCTAAGGGCAAGCTCTTCAATTGAACAGAAATTTGTTTCAAGCAAGTTTTTCTGAGTGTAAAAGCACTTCGGGTACATAGGTCTTAACAAAAAGCAGTTTTCCCTTTGAAGTAATTCTTTCTGATAGTAAACTCTTGATGTAGCTCTTTCAATAAGTAGTTTTCTCTTTGAAGTAATTCTTTCTGAACAGTAAACTCTTTAGGTAGCTCTTTCAAAAAGGAGCTTTCGCTTCCAAAGGATTCTGGCACTCTTTAGGCAAATCTTTCAAAAAGCAGCTTTCGCTTCCAAAGAATTCTGGCACTCTTTAGGCAAATTTTTCAAAAAGCAGCTTTCGCTTCCAAAGAATTCTGGCACTCTTTAGACAAATCTTTCAAAAACAGCTTTCGCTTCCAAAGAATTCTGGCACTCTTTAGGCAAATCTTTCAAAAAGGAGCTTTCCTTCCAAAGAATTCTGGCACTCTTTAGACAAATCTTTCAAAAAGGAGCTTTCCTTCCAAAGAATTCTGGCACTCTTTAGGCAAATCTTTCAAAAAACAGCTTTCGCTTCCAAAGGATTCTGGCACTCTTTAGACAAATCTTTCAAAAAGGAGCTTTCGCTTCCAAAGAATTCTGGCACTGTTTAGGCAAATCTTTCAAAAAACAGCTTTCGCTTCCAAAGGATTCTGGCACACTTTAGACAAATCTTTCAAAAAGGAGCTTTCGCTTCCAAAGAATTCTGGCACTGTTTAGGCAAATCTTTCAAAAAGTAGCTTTCGCTTCCAAAGGATTCTGGCACTCTTTAGACAAATCTTTCAAAAAGGAGCTTTCCTTCCAAAGAATTCTGGCACTCTTTAGGCAAATCTTTCAAAAAGTAGCATTCACTTCCAAAGGATTCTGGCACTCTTTAGGCAATTCTTTCAAAAAGCAGCCTTCGCTTCCAAAGGGTTCTGGCGCTCTTTAGGCAAATCTTTCAAAAAGGAGCTTTCCTTCCAAAGAATTCTGGCACTGTTTAGACAAATCTTTCAAAAAGCAGCTTTCGCTTCCAAAGAATTCTGGCACTCTTTAGGCAAATCTTTCAAAAAGGAGCTTTCCTTCCAAAGAATTCTGGCACTCTTTAGACAAATCTTTCAAAAAGCAGCTTTCGCTTCCAAAGAATTCTGGCACTCTTTAGACAAATCTTTCAAAAAGCAGCTTTCGCTTCCAAAGAATTCTGGCACTCTTTAGACAAATCTTTCAAAAACAGCTTTCGCTTCCAAAGAATTCTGGCACTCTTTAGGCAAATCTTTCAAAAAGGAGCTTTCCTTCCAAAGAATTCTGGCACTCTTTAGACAAATCTTTCAAAAAGGAGCTTTCCTTCCAAAGAATTCTGGCACTCTTTAGGCAAATCTTTCAAAAAGCAGCCTTCGCTTCCAAAGAAATCTGGAACTCTTTAGGCAAATCTTTCAACAAAGCAGTTTTCTCGTTCAAACAATTCTGCTCTAAGGGCAAGCTCTTGAATTGAACAGAAATTTGTTTCAAGCAAGTTTTTCTGAGTGTAAAAGCACTTCGGGTACATAGGTCTTAACAAAAAGCAGTTTTCCCTTTGAAGTAATTCTTTCTGATAGTAAACTCTTGATGTAGCTCTTTCAATAAGTAGTTTTCTCTTTGAAGTAATTCTTTCTGAACAGTAAACTCTTTAGGTAGCTCTTTCAATAGTAGTTCTCTCTTTGAAGTAATTCTTTCTGACAGTAAACTCTTTAGGTAGCTCTTTCAATAGTAGTTCTCTCTTTGAAGTAATTCTTTCTGACAGTAAACTCTTTAGGTAGCACTTTCAATGCTAGTTTTCTCTTTGAAGTAATTCTTTCTGACAGTAAACTCTTTAGGTACAATGTAGCACTTTCAATAGTAGTTCTCTCTTTGAAGTAATTCTTTCTGACAGTAAACTCTTTCGGTAGCTCTTTCAATAAGTAGATTTCTCTTTGAAGTAATTCTTTCTGACAGTAAACTCTTTCGGTAGCTCTTTCAATAAGAAGTTTTCTCTTTGAAGTAATTCTTTCTGACAGTAAACTCGTTAGGTAGCTCTTTCAAAAATAGTTTCTCTTTCATCCAATTATTTCTATTTGATAAGTTTTTATGCAGCGTTCCTTCAGAAACCAGTTTTTTCTGGGAACACATAATTGAAAGAAAGCACGAGTAATAAAAGCTCAGCGCAGCTCGAAACCCAACGCTATGCACCGGTGCAAGACAAATGTGGCGAGACGCTTGTTTACTCCAGTCGCCTGTTTCCTTCCAGGTGCGATGTCTCAAGATAAGCAGCTTGCTACGAGCGAGCGAGCCGCGCCCAGCCCACAAGCTTTAAGATATGTCTGCATGGCCCATACAATTAAGCCAGACATGGGCTTTTCGGCTGAGGGGTTGTAGAATTTTCAATTTCTTAGGGGCTGAGAGGGGGGTAGAAGCGCCTGAGGGGGTGGTAAGCCTAAAAGTCCGATTTTTGGCATATTTTTCATTAAAATGAGCTACAATAAGCTATTCTGAGCTCACTTGCACCTAATCCAGTCATATTTTTCCTGAGGGGGTAGCGGCCGGTTTGAGGGGGGTAGGTCCGAGCCTGAGGGAGGTCAACCCCCCTCAGCCCCCTTGCCCATGTCTGACTTAAGCTGCAACAAAAACGAATCATAAGCCTTGGCTGCCAGTAAAACATTTAGAACGCATTCTGAGCATAAAATAGACAGGTGTAGGTCACAATTTTTATTCCTTTGTCTTATTTTTGCCCATTTTATTTCTACCTCCTCCGCTACTGGGGGCAGGGGTGTACACACTAAACATACAACCCCGGGATTTGCTACGGTTCTAGCCATGGTTTATCTTTCTAGCAATTTTTTTCTCACAGTAAACAATACAATCAGTTTTTTAATATATAGTTTTCTCCTCAAGCAATTCTTGGTGACAGCATAGCAAAGTGCACTGAAATTGAGGAATTTCCACAGAAAGGAAAGTCACATTCAGGTATCTTCTTGAAATTTAGCAATTTTTAGTGCCCTTGAGGTACACAGGTGCCCAGTCAGTAGTACTGTATCTATGTTATGCCAAATGGGGATCGATCGGCTTTACAAATTTCATTCGAGGCTATACTCTTGGTATTACTAAAAGATCACAGTTTACATAGGTGGACCGCCCTAGCTCTTAGTTTTCGGCACACAACATCTACAGCAGGAGTTGTAAGTTTCACACCAAACTTGTGCAGGTACTCTACAATATAGGTATCCAAAGGCATTGATAATAAATTATGAGTGATGGGGAAACTGTCCTTTCCTGTGTTGGACTGCACTAGGATATCAAGGAAGTTTGAAATGCACTAAATAAATGGACCAAAATATTACCATATTCTTATTCCTCTCTATTTCCGTTTAAAAACCCCAACAACACTGCATTACGTAGTACATACGTATCTATATTACTGACACTCTTTTAAGCAATTATTTCTGATAGTAAAAGTTTCAGACCATACTTTCAAAACGCTTTTTTGTCTTTCAAGCAATTGTTTCTGACAGTAACTCTTTAGGTAGTTCTTTAAAAATCAGTTTTGTCTTTCAAACAATTCTGTCAGACTGTAAACTCTTCAAATATTCTTTTAAAAGCAGTTTTCTGTTTTGCTATTCTTTCAAAAAACAGCTTTCAGTTGCAATTCACAGTAAGCTGTTTTCAGTTTTCGAGCTACGGAACCAGCAGGACTTGGAATTTTCGGGCCAAACTTTCGCAATAAGTACCTAGTTATCTGGTTAATAAATCCTGAAAATCTGAGCCGAATTCATAGAGAAATGACTGAGAACGAACTGTTCGAGTAAACTCTCCTTCCTGCTGGAGTGTCTAAACGCTAGCAGCTTTAAAACGAGCGAGCCGAACGGCGCCGAGAGCGCACGCTTTAAGATGCAATTGCATCCTACACGCTTAACGAAAAGCTAATCTTATACCGGCAGCCTTGGCTGCCGGTAAAAATTGCAACAATTTGCTCAAAAATTTACTTGCCAGAAAAATCGGAGGGGGGTAAGTAAAGTAAAGTTTACTACGTCCAGTAAACCAAAAATAAAGATCAGTCAGGACGATGGGTGGGCTGGGCCGTTCGTCCGGCTACAAAGCCCTACCCTTTATGTACTTATCGAATTTTAACTCAGATATCTTTATACGAAAACCATTGAGTGTGCATATATTGACCAATGCATTCCAAATAGTTACAACTCTATTAGAAAAAAAGCTCTTAGCTAAATCCAAACGTGTATACCTACAATACAGCTTTAAATTATGCCCTCTAGTTCCAACCACAGGTGCAAACTGAAAAAAGCTCTCCACCGGCACATCCACCAAACCATTGATGATTTTGTAAACCATTATTAGGTCACGTTGTATGCGTCGTTCTTCTAAAGATTTTATATTTAGTGTTTTTAAACGTTCTGGATAGGTCAGAAATTGCAACCCAGGCAAACGACGGGTAAACAGACGCTGCACTCTCTCCACAAGATCAATATCTTTCAAAAAACACGGATTCCAAACCTCAGTTGCATACTCTAATTTGGAACGTACAAATGATTGGTAAAGACGTAACAAGAACCAACGGTCACGCGATTGAAAAGTTTTATAGATCAAATTTATCATCTGAAATCCTTTTGCTGCAATCCTTTGGCAGTGCAAAGAAAACTTTAGATCATTTGAAATTGTAACTCCAAGGTCGACTATGTTACGTACAGCAGGAATCAATCGTCGGCGAAATCGTCTCGGGGGGGGGTCTGGCCTAAGTCGGGTGGGGGGCAGACCCCCCTGTTACATGTATGAGTGCCAGTCCGTATGTATAAGTGGTAAATTATCGCTGACTATTTCAGGCGAATCTACTACGCATGAATACGTTGCGCTTACTGCCTCGCATGGTACGCTTTGCTCTGCTTTCTCGGTGCAATGTAAGATCGAGAAGTGTGCTTTCGGTTTCTCGGTACACTTCAAACTTCCAACCGAAACTATTTGAACCAGTAAAACGAAACTGTTCCACTTCCTTAGAAGGTCGTTACCAGATTGTCTTCACTTGCACAGTCTGCAACACACGACAGTCGAAGGAGTTTTCTAAAGTGGCCTACCATCAGGGAGTTGTGCTGGTGAAGTGTGAAGGCTGTTCTAATAATCACATCATTGCCGACAATCTTAACTGGTTCTCCGACTTGGAAGGCAAGCGAAACATCGAAGAGATTCTGGCAGATAAAGGAGAGATGGTGACCAGACTGCAAGCTGAAGGCTTCTTATCGCTTGCTGATGAGAAAAAGCGTGAATAAAGTTCGGTCTTTCTGCCTTGGATGGACTGGTGTTGGAATGGTCTTTATACCATTATTGTACATACTTCATTGAGCACTACATACACAAAGTGCAAAGCAAGCTGAAATTGTGTTAGTAATTATTATTATTTGGCAGAAAATGACCCGAGTTCCGCTTTATTCTACGCACATACCGACTTCGACCGTTCAGAAAGTTTTGCTTGCCGCTGGTTCATCGGTTGCCGCTTTACTGGACCCTAGAAGAGGAGGTACGTAACCGAGGCTGTTAACTTTGTTTTGTTGGTATACGTAGGCTATCAAGACACGATCAACCAAATAGTACATACATGTAACATAGGGTCCGGGGGTGTCTGCCTGCTCTCAGCAAGTGTTTTCGATTTTTTATAAGTTCAGACCCTAAACTCACCTGAAGAGCAGCACTTTCTAGCCCAAAATTAGGGATTTTTTACGATTTTAGCCGAAAATTGGGTTTGAGTGTTTGTTAGTGCGCAATCCCTTCCCCTATCGGCAGATGACCTGTTACATTACGTTTCTTTCATACGAATTTTGGGTTGTGCACTGCTTTCAAATTTTTTACCATCTATCTAAAGCTTTATTAATCGGTATCATTTTGGTACCATTTCGTTTGAGACTTATATGGAAGGAACCGTTTCCAAATAGGGTACCGGTACCATACAGTATCACCTGAGGCCTCGATATGGTATCACTTGGAATTAAACCATTATGGTATCGGTACCGCGTGTATTGAGATTTCTCTGACTGTAAGAACTGCACATACGGTTGCAGATATGGTTGCTGCTTGTGGAGAAACTCTCGGTTTGCCGGCACTGCGCAACATCAAACAACGAATGGAGCAGGACCCAGTGGGTCAGATTATTCTCAGGTAACTGAGGCTCGTACGTACGTAATAATGACAGATTAGCATGCCCTCCCACGAGTGGGGGCGTCCCCGCCGCGGAGGGGGGAGTAAGGTAGGCTTGGTTTGCCCTGCACGCCAAAGCTACTTTACTGCTAACGCCCACTCACACTTTCTACTAAACCATTCATACTCACTCTTTCTTCCAAAATCTTCACTCTATTATTATCTTGCTCATAGCTCAGGATCTGATCAAAGCCACTGGGGACTTACCTTCCGGGGTATGTGGTGTGCAGTCACCTTCTGCATAAACTGTCCCAGCAACCTCGCAAGGGTCGCTCAAGCCCCTTTCAACATTCGCATTATTGATGTATGGTTTAGAGTGCTGAAGATCTTGAAGCCACACTTGCTTTCTCACTTCCTGAGTGTGTGAGCCCATTACCCCCACCTAATTTTCTCTTACAGCTCCGATGCTACTTTTCTGCATACTTTCAGCTAGAAGTGTTACATCCTTTGATGCTGGGCTGCCAAGCTGCGCTATCGCCTCAGCGACTAGATCCCTGATGTGGCTTTTCTCTCTGCCATTCGCCGGCCTGCTCACCACAACCGCAGCTTCGCTCGCTCTCTATGAGGCTTTTCAGCCCCGATTCTCACTATCCGCTGCTCCAATTGTGGTCTGGTTCCAGTAATGAAGTTGGTTTCACCACCGATGCTACCCCGCTTGCTCCAGTTGGTTGAGACGTCAGGGACTACCAGATGGACAAGCTCTCGTTCCAAGCCACTTTACAGCTCCTTCCTATTCCTACCCCACCCTCTACTAACTTCTTTCCCTTATCAAGATGTGAGAAACATCTTTTCGTAGGTAACGTCCCACTCTGCCATACAAAAAGGTGCGTCTGTTGGCCTGATATCACCAGCTAATCGCTGATGGCCAGGGCGAGAAATACAAAAAAAAAAAGGATTAGCATGCAAAAAGCATTAGCAGAAGTACAGTGTATATTTTCAATATTGGAGAGCATTAACAGTCCCAAATTTTGTCCCTAATTTGTTGTTACCCCTTCAGAAATATGTACAACAGTGGGGAATTTTTTGCGTATGTACTCGTAGTAAAGACTCTTCAGTACATACATATGGTGTCGGTTGAAACTGAGGTGTCAAAAGATCGCTTACCTACGTACAACTGTGACTGAAAGAAACTGAATTTAGGGAGGAGCCCCGCATCAGAAACGATACGGTGGATCTGAGCTACTTGCGCTCTCTGCCCGATCGCACGCTTGGCCGTGAATACTGCAGATTCTTAGACAGACTCAACACTTCTCCTGATCAACGACCGCCTGTACAGTTCATCGATGATTTGGAGGTTTGAGAGTTTATGTTTTTTCTTCTCACATTTGAGCAAAGCTATAAGTACTGTACGTAGATGTGCGATGTGTGGGGGCGTTACGGCCTGCGATCAGACTCGAGGTCCATTTCGCTTCTGTACGTAGACTTTGTTACTCCTAAAATTAATGGCCAAAGGCAATTATGGTACCGGTTTCATTTCATTTGCCGGACTGTACTGCAGTGCGTACATGTGTGCTTTGTGGAGAGAAAGCCATTTCAGGTGTTGTACGTAATGCAGAGGTACCGAGAAACCCACGATCTGTACCACACTGTGCTTGAAATGCCCACAACTATACTCGGCGAAGTGATCGTGAAGTGGTTCGAAGGCATTCAACTCGGTCTTCCAATGTGCGTCTTCGGTGGTCTTTTTGGAGCTGTCCGGTTGTTTCCCAAGTAAGTACTGTAGTGCTCTCGAAGAATTTCCACTAAAATACTTCAATGTATTACAGACAGCGCAAGGCCTATGGGGCCCACTATTTGCCGTGGATAGTTCAGAATGCCCGACAAAGCACCTTCTTCATGAACATTTACTGGGAGAAGCATTGGGAACAGCCGTTAGAAGTACTGCAAGATAAACTCAACCTCATTCCACCTCCAGTTATACCGTAGAATCAATAAACTTTTCTTTCCTCTATTTCTGAGAATCCAAAGCCGGTAGTACACCGTCTTATACCGCTTCTACTTGTACGTGATTACTACAGTCAGGCACTTAACGCCGTTTATAGTACCGACACCATATATGGTACCCCTACGCATGGGCATAGGTGCCGGTACCATACATATTGTGCCACCACCAGATATGGTACGAAACCTTAACAGAGTGGTCCCATATGATACCGGTACCGGCAGCAATGCGAAGGTAGGGGTACCATATGGTGCCGGTACCATATATGGTGCCACTAGCCTTGTTACCGGTACCATCAACGGCGTTAAGTGCCTGACTGTACTTGCTAGTTTCGTATTTAGTTTACTGTACTTTTGGATACGCAATATGGTGAAAGCGCGGATTGGTTGCATGTTTATGGACTCTGATGATCAGGACAGTTCGGATAGCGACAGCGAAAGAATTGGCGCAAGCAGAGTTTGTGGACCTGCTGAGATGAGCGAACACGAACAGAAGTTGCTCGATTTGACTTTCTCTCAGACGGATAAGGTAAAACTCACAAAACATTCAAGATGCGCATTTTGCAGTCTGACTGCCATTTCTCTGCAGTAGGTACCAATTTTAGCACAGCCTCAGCTTTGTTGAGCTGTTTTGTAAGAGCTGAGATACCCATACATGTAACCATAACGTGGTCATTCGCCGAAGGGGTTGGGGGGTGTCTGAGCCCAAATTGTGGGCGGGGATTGGGCACTAAACAACGCTCAGAAATCGCAATTTTTCGGCAAAAATCGCTAATTTGGGCTGAAATGCAGCTAAAAAGTGCTGTTTTGCAGGCGATTTTAGCAATTTTTGTGTCTGAAATTGCAAAAAATCGCAAAAATTTGCTAAGAAATTATTTGCCAGAAAAATCGGAGGGGGTCGGAAAATGGGTGGTCCCTCATCCGGGGGTCTGGCCTAAGTCAGGTGTAGGGGGCAGACCCTAGGGATGCGCTCGGGCCGAAATTTTCGGCCCGGCCCGGCCCGTTTTCCAAATTTTGTGGCCCGGCCCGTTTGCCACTCGGCCCGGCCCGGCCCGGCCCGGCCCGTTTTTTTTCGGTAAAATAATCGGCTGGGTTCAAATGAGCCAAATTTAGCACTTTTTTCGCTCTTTTTTGCAATTTTTCCGTATTCAGGCTCATTTTTTATCTTTAACTGATATAAACGTTATTTTTGTAACAAAATTGAAGAAAACGAAGTCGAAAATTCATTAATTTGTCAGAATTAGAAAGAAAAAATTAGAAATTCGGGCCACCCCGGGCCGACCAGCCGGCCCGGCCCGGCCCGGCGGGCCCAAAAGTGCCCTCGGCCCGGCCCGCCGGGCCGGGCCGGGCCGGGCCGGGCCGGGCCGGGCCGGGCCAGCCCGGCCCGTGCGCATCTCTAGCAGACCCCCTGTTACATGTATGGAGATACCAATAAGGTAAGGAAACTCTAGATACAACATAAAGATACCTATGCCATCAGAGGTTCCAGGGCACAGTATACGGGGTGTCCGTAAAAATGCCCCCGAATAAATGACTGATTAGTTAGATATGGATTAAATAACGGCTTGATCGTTTAAATTCAGACTTGGAGGATGTACACATACGTAATATTCTTTGACACGCATTGTCTCCATATTTTGTAGTAGCTTTGTGTTCTTGACTCTAAAGGCTCGAAAACAAAAGGTTGACTATTCTGAAGGTTGCATTCAGGTTGTGCAGGTGTGCAGCCGACCCTGTCCACTCGTCTATTCGGTGTACTTGGGGAGGCGAATAAACTTACACTTTTCCTAAAAACTGAACCCGAAGGTACTCGTCTTAAAGTACGTGACACAACGAATGACGTAAAAAGTTTAGTGAGCAAAGCATCCTAAAATATTAATCGGTTTCTGATATATTGTTGGTTTCCTCTGCGGTCTCGGTAGTAGCTGTTGCTTTCTGTGGCAGCCGATCAACAACAACTTTTACCTCCAACAATATAATTAACTAGACAGGAGAATAAAGACACGACCGCTCGCCAGGTAGTCAGATGGAGAGAGTGATGAAAGTTCTAGAGAACAAAGGGCGAGCGGGCTGCTAATCACACAGCGCTACAACTACAATGTTTGGCGCGTACAAGGTTACGGTAGCCTTCGCGGTTGTACGTACAGCAAGTGGTGTGTATTTTCTAACTAGCGCAACTACACACGCAACGCCAAACATATCAACCACCTTCTTTCTTCTTGAAGCGGAAGCGTCTGTCAGTGGTAGTGCCAGTCCCCTAGGCGGTCTGGCGGTTGACGATTCCGCTGAGGGTGGTGTCGTCTTTGTGGTCGCGGCTGAGCTGGGTCTGGCGCAGTCGCCTCAGCTTCGTAGACAGTCGGTCCCGGCCGGCCGGCAACGCGTTGCAGGTTGCGCCCGTTCCACTTCTGCTTGTCAGACAGCAGGTAGTTGAATTTGCCGAGCACCTTCAGAACAGTCAGTACTTTGCCGCTCCAGGGACTCAGTCCTTTGGGCGTGTGAGGCCGTCTGGTGCGCACCTTCTGCCCAACAGTGAACGTTGGTCCTGAGCTAGTAGTAGTACGTTGGCTTGACTGCTGTTGTCTCTGCCGCGACTGCATGTCCTCCCCTCCTTCCTCTTTTTGAGCTGTTTTGCGGGGTTGCCGGTAGACTTCCCAGCCCAAACGAGGTCGGCATCCAAAGAACTTCTGCGCAGGGCTGAGCTTAGGAAAGCTGTGTAGCAGCGGCAGCAATCCTGCTTTCTTCCATGTCCCGGTATCCCTAGCTGGTAGCGTAGGGGTAGTGACGTCAGAGATGTCTGCTGGTGGCGCGCTGCTAGCGGCGACACCGTCGTTGGCATCCTCTGGTGAGCTGGACTGAGTGACTGCGCAAACAGTGCTGCTCCTTGACTGGATAGTGATGTGCACTGGATCCAGAGCACACATTGCGTCTATGCCGAGTGTATTGTGGCAGGAATCGCCGAACACATACACTGGCACGTTGGCAGTCTGTCCTTGGAAGGAAAGTTGTGCAGGAAATTGTCCCTCGATAGCCACTTCCGACTGATCGAAGTTGAGAATGGGGTCGGCCGTCTGCAGTCTCGTGGCTCGAAAGTGCTTATGGAACTCGTCCCGAGTGATTCCAGTGACGTCCGAGCCAGTGTCGACCATCAGACGCAGTGGTTCGGCAGGAGCATCATCAGTAGAGGCGATGTGAACCTCACAATAAGGTGGTTGAGTGTGCAAAGCATTGACACTCTTCCTGCCCTTTTTGTGATTGCTGCGCATCTGGTGAGTGAGTCGACAGTGTTGTTTAGCCAGAGGGCGCGAGGTAGAGCAGGGGTTGCTTCTACAGACTCGCTGGAAGTGGCCCTCCTTAGGGGGCGTGCAAAAATTACGTAATGGCATGAGGGGGGAGGGGGGGTTCGCCAAAAGATTACTATTCATTACGGTGGGGGGAGGGGGGGTTGGCGACTTCATTACGTAATTTTTTAAAGTGCCGAAATCACTAAAGTGGCCATAATTTTAATTGTTTTGATGTGTAGTACATGTACTTGTAGTCTCGATTTGAAGCCATTGGGCTTAAATTTTCTCGATTTCACTTAGATGAACGTTTAGATTAGAGAAGGTAGCTACCGTTTACGTCAGGGCTTTCCAATTTTTCAAATGCTAAATGGCAAGAGTGACCTTTGACATCTTATTAAGAGTATATAAGGGTATAACACTTATCGATTCGATCTTTTACAGGGTTCGTGCGGCTTTTTCCGAGCAAAATTCGCTGAACAAAGTCAAATTTCCCCGACCAATCAGAGTGACAACATTCTAACAAGGCTCAGAATTTTTAAAAATTTGCTCTGAAAAACGCATTTAACCGGCATTCTGTTAAGTTGTAGTAGTTGTGGAAAGTCAGAAGTCCCATTTTCAAAAGGGTGGTGTGTAAAGCTCTGACAGGGCCCTTTGGGCGAGAGAGGATTCTACTGCTATCAATTTTTTCCCTGACTGGACACCAAATTCCCTGACCTTTCGGGTCCCGCACGAACTCTGGTTTATGACTATCGATTATCAGTCAAGCAATATTGAAGCAGCCCTAAAACCCAGTATAAAACACTTCCAATACAATCTGTCACCCCGTCAGTAACAAAACGCCATCCAATGATGGCTTCTATCTATGTAAAACTAGACTATACGTACATGTACGTAGTTGTAGCTCATCAATAAAGAAAACTAAGATAACTATCAATTGTTACTGTATACAGATGCAATTTTAATAAGAACGTCATTTTACATAGAATTGAACGGAAAATTTTCGGCTCTAACTCTTCAAAAAATTGAAATTTCGGGGGGGGGTAGCCAAATTATTACGTAATTAGGGGAGGGGGGTCAGGAAATTATTACGGGCGATTATCAGGGGGGAGGGGGGGGTCCGAAAATGGGCCAAAATACCATTACGTAATTTTTGCACGCCCCCTTACCACATTTTTTGCAGGTCTGACCGCGGGCGCGGCATCTGGAATCCCTGCTGTCTGCGTGAGAGGAATCTCCACAATGCCGGCAGACTCTCTTATGGGTTGGCTGACGGTTGACTGAGGTACTGGGGCGTACCGGCGTAGGTCTGGGTCCTGTGTGCTGCGCGGAGCTAGGTCCCTTGCCCCGGTTGTACCGGTGGTGTGAGGTAGCGCTGATCTGCGATGACCCGGGCGCCATGTTTGCAGCATCCTTTTTGGCGCTCTCATCAGCCAATGCAAGTGCAGTGAATTTGTCCAAATCCACTGCGTCGAGGGCGAGCAGTTTCTCCTGTGTAGCACGGCTGTGTAGGCCGCGCACCAGTTGTATTGCTAGCAGGTAGTCGATTAAGGTGCGTTCCTCGATGCGTCGTGTCCCCTGGTCGACAGGGAACGTGCACTGCTGGATCAAGGTCCTGAGTATGCGGATGTACTCAGTGACTGACTCGGTAGACCCTTGTGAGTGCTGCATGAAGTCGAACAGGGCCCGTACCGGGTTGACAGGCCTGTAGAAAGTCTCCCGGGCGGCTGCCAGGAACTCCTCGAAACTGGCATCTGGATCGGCGTTGAACACAGGGTGACTGGCGAATTGGGGAAGCGCGGCTGTCCCCAAAAACGAGAGAAGAAAGTCGTTCTTCTCGATGTCCGTCAATTTCGCGGTGTTGTCCCTGGTTGCGTCCAGTCCAGTGAGAAACGCGTTGAATAGCCGCTCCCAGAGTGGCCATTTGAGAGGTGGATGGTCGTCGACTGTCTGCCAATAAGGTTGAGGTGCCGGGATGTGTGCCCGGCGGTTGGACATCGCGGCAGTGACGATTTGTAGCTGCTGGCACGTAGACAAGTGACAGCCACGATCCGGTAGCTGTCGTTGTGTTGTCGAAGAGAACCGCCTCTACCACACGTACAGCTGACGTGTGGAGACAGGTTTGCGCACTGTAGAAACGAAGAAAACCGGCGCTAGCACACGTACAGCCGATGTAGGAGTAGGCGGTAACGTGTGTAGGCAGGTTGACGCGATTTCGTAGAGGACCGGCGCTACCACACGTACAGCCACGAATGTAGAAGTAGGCGGTACCGTGTGTAGGCAGGTCGGCGCAAATTCGAAGATGACCGGCGCTGCAGCACGTACAACCAACGTAGCAGTCGGCAACATCTGTAGGCAGGTCGTAGAAAAGGCGGTGGCTGTCCACCACCGGCCGGAACGTAGAAAGAAGAAGACACGTAGGAAAATACTCACTGACTGTGCCTCCTCCTGTAGGTTAGTGTAGGCAACACCAACCGATGATCTGTGCCAAGCAGGTTGTAGAAATCGTCCTCTTCGCTACCACCGGGCTGGTAGTAGCAGTAGAAAAGCTTCGTTGGTCGCTACCACCTGGTTGGCGGTAGTTGTAGAAACTCTTCTTTTTCGCTACCGCCGGGTTGGCAGTAGGCGTCGAAAGTCTTCTTTTTTTCTTTCTTCCGCGATCGTCGAATGCCACCGTTGGTCGCCAGTTGATATATTGTTGGTTTCCTCTGCGGTCTCGGTAGTAGCTGTTGCTTTCTGTGGCAGCCGATCAACAACAACTTTTTACCTCCAACAATATAATTAAATACAGGAGAATAATTGACACGACCGCTCGCCAGACAGCCAGACGGAGAGAGTGAGAATGTTCTAGAGAACAAAGGGCGAGCGGGCTGCTAATCACACAGCGCTACAACTACAATTGTTGAGAGTACAATTGTTGAGAGTGACTGTAGAGTTGAGAGACTTGGACACAAAGAAAGCTGTGATGCAACGGAAGCGTGCTGTGCTCTCTTCCAAGCCGCAGTACCGCTCCGTCTTCATTGGCACTGACTTGACTCCGTGGCAAGCAAAGAAAGCCTTCGACCTACGAACGGAGTTGAAAGAGCGCCGAAGTAATGGCGAGACTGGGTTATTCCTTGACTATAGCACACTGCTAATCCGTAAATTGCGTACTTAGATGCTACTTAGTTCACGTTCCTGTTGTACATGTGATCAGTTAGGATTCCTGTTCTTCCATATTTGTTAGTTTTAGGGGCCACATAAGAGGTCAGCAATGACGGTTTGTGTGCCCGTTGCCATCATCCATGGATGGGGTAACGAAAATAAACTAGAACTAGAAACTAGAAACAATGTTTGGCGCGTACAAGGTTACGGTAGCCTTCGCGGTTGTACGTACAGCAAGTGGTGTGTATTTTCTAACTAGCGCAACTACACACGCAACGCCAAACATATCAGTTTCAATCAGCAGTTGAACTTGCTTTCTGATCAGCTTGTTTCTAGCTTTTGTTTGGCGTTTGTGCCGAGCGGGTGGAATTTGGTACGGTTCTTCGGACTGACTGCCCCAGCACTACTGAAATGCGTTTTCATAAAGGATTTCTGCTACGTAGTACATGTCAGTGGTCTTTCGTACCCTGTTACACTCACTATCCGGCCCGTTATCAATGCAGAGGCGTACAGAACAGTCCAGAAAGACCGAATTCGCACTAGACTCGTTGTTGCCAACACGAAACGTGTAAAAGTCGACGTAATAGATTGCAGAGTTAAGTTTGCCCATATCCTTCACTACATCCCAATTCAGCACGGAGTCGTTTAGTGGACAGCTTAAATGAAGACGCACATGTGTACGTGTGTCTATTAGCTGCTGAATAAACCAGTTTTTAACCTGTCATAGACCAGCGGAATGTAAGTTCCGTACGGTTGGTCGTCGTTAAACTCGCAGTAGTTTGGAAGTAGCGCTATATAGGTGTCTAAAATGTGTTTCTACCGATCAGGAAGTATTACCGTTTCTAAAGCAGTTTTACCCTCAGCGTAGCCTAATCGGAAGACTGCTCTGACCAGTTGACCTTCAGCAACGGTTGAGGTATTGGTGATAAGTTGAGCATTCTCGTTCCGCAACTCCACAATCACATGTTCTGAAGGGTCAACCAGCTGACCGATGCCTCTGGCAGTTTGGTGCCAAGTATAGGTTAAGTTGTGTCTAAACTGAATTTTCTTTCCGCACCTATGCATTACAATCTTGCACTACACAGCGTTCTTGGTGGATAGTTCGGTATTGGCAGGCAAAGTACACGACACACTGAAGTTGTACATGGGCGCATCTGGATCGGGATCCAGTGTAGCTGTGGATGAGTTTAATGTAACTCTTTGAGCATAGAAATATTGCGATGTGGTACAGTATATGCAGCCACGTTCTGCAAAAGAATGAATAGGAGTTTGATTACTACAAGATGGAATGAGGAGTTCCTACATTTGTACCAGTGTAGACTTTTTGATAATTCGACACTTTCTAGTGTTTACCACTGTGAAATAATGCCGTGAGGACATAAACGGAGGCACGTATGCGGCTACAGGTTGTTGCGGGCAAGTAGTTCCATCAGCCCAATAAATTGCCCAGTTTGTGCAGTTGATATCTCTTTCTGCTGAACTGGTGTACTCTGCTCCTGCTCTGCTCAAAAGAATCTTGGGCAATACAGTAAACTGTTCTGGTTGAGACCAACCTTTGACATGCAAGTGACAGAAGAAACTAGAATTCAGTTAGATAAGTGCAAGCAGACGGCAAATAGACTTTTCTCTTTACCGATTGGTGCAGAACATGGGGTGCTAGTTGTGGCGGCTTGTGAAAATGGGGAGCAGTAGCCGTAGAAAAGAACATGTGAAATAAGCACTCCCTAGAAAATCGGTATCATAAACTCTAAAGCACAGCTTGAACGTTTTGAAAATTTACTTACGGTCAGACAAAACGAGCAAAAAAATTGCAGCATTATGTGTTAGCAGTACCTCACTGGATAGCTGACAACAATGTTTGGTGAAACTTTAATCCACCTTATCATTACTACACGAACAACACACCTGTTATAACAATTCGTCATAGCACCGGATTCCCACACCAAAATATAGTCATATAGAACAGAAAAGAGTTTTGAACTTTCAGTGCATTTAGTTGCCTCCTTTGATCCTTTAATCTCTGGACAACGTTTGCGGTTCTAAACTTGCATTTTTTAGCGAAGCCATTCATTAATCCAGGCTATAGAATCTGTATCTCACTCTAATTCTGACATAATTTTCAATGATACCTAGTGCCTTGTCCTACCCAGTGGCTGCTTTACAGTAGTGTCGGGTTTTTTTAACTAGTGGACGATAAAGTTTCAAGTTTCAAGTTTCAATGATATTATGATTTTCTTTCCATTGTAGCTAGATGTGAGTTTATCTAGAGGAGTTACCTTAAGCGTTACCGGAACAGAAACTTCACTTTAGCAAATTTCATATAAGAAAAACTGGCGTTTAGCAGTTTTCACAAGATAAAGGATGTTTTTAGCTTAATTTCGATAGCCCTGAAGTTCGAGATAATCTGTAAAAAATTGACTGCATTCACTAAACTTAACTGTACCTACAGTATACTGCAGGCAACGACCAAAACTGCATTACGGGAAGAAAAGGAGCCAAATGTGACCGAAATTACTACAGAGCGCAGCTTAGTGTTCGACGTCGAGCCAGACTTAGCCGAAACGTCAACACGTCTGGAAGCAAGTGTTCACAGGCTGGACGCAGGGGTAGACGAGAAAAGTCTGATAGCGCGCTCTTCTTCCAGTATCAACGATGTCAGTCGATTGGACGAGGTCAGTTTGCACGCAAAGTACCACAATCACTAAACATTCTTATAGATAATGAAGAAAAGTCTGATCCAAGCTGGCTTCGAGCGTCAGCAACTGCTTCCACATATCAAAGAAGGTCGGAACGCCCGCAGAAAGCGAGCTAAGGTACAGTACGTTAGAATTGTTCAAAAATACAGGGTGTCTCAAAAAAATGATCACATTTCGTTTTACTGCTATTTCCGTAAATTTTGACCAAATAGGCTGAAATTTGAACCATAGGTGCCAAAAGTCGGGCAATTTTATGTGTTAAAGTTTGGTGCACTAGGCTTGACTCAATCCCGAGAAATTTCAAAAAAAGTGAAATTTGGTAATTTCAATTGTGAAAGTCGGTCACCGAAAAATGGAAACATTTCCTTTTCCTGTATCTTTTCTAATTTTTGACGGAATTGGATGAAATTTGGAGTGTAAACGCAGAAGTTCAGGGTAATTCGTGTGTAAAAAGTTGACGCATGAACTCCAACGCTATCGTTAGAGCTTAGGCGATAATGTAACGTAACGTTTTTTCGGTGACCGGCTTTTGGTATTGAAATTACCAAATTTCACTTTTTTTGAAATTTCTCGAGAATTGGTCAAGCCTAGTGCACCAAATTTTGACACATAAAATTGCCCGAGTTTGGGCACATATGGTCCAAATTTCAGCCTATTTGGTCAAAATTTGCGGAAATCGCAGTGAAAAGAAATGTGATCATTTTTTCGGTGACCGGCTTTCACTATTGATTTAACAAATTTCACTTTTTTTGAAATTTCTCGGGAATGAGTCAAGCCTAGTGCACCAAACTTTAACACATAAAATTGCCCGAATTTGGGCACCTATGGTCCAAATTTCAGCCTATTTGGTCAAAATTTGCGGAAATGGCAGTAAAAAGAAATGTGATCATTTTTTTTTAGACACCCTGTAGGTCTACAGTATTAGGAAAATATTAGTAGGTGAGTCTACATGTAACAAGTCATCCTTAGATGGGGAGGGGATTGGTATCTGGGCCCAGTTTTTTGGGGAAGTGGGTTGGGTACTAAAAGTCGCAAAAATCGGCGGCCTTTTTTCTACAGTTGCCCGACATACGATGTTCGTACTGTACGTAAGGTACAGTACTGTATGACATGCGTGCTAGTGAATGAGAATGTTGTTGCAGGAAGAGCGAGCGAAGACCAAAGGCAAGGACTGGTTCGGTCTGCCGGCCACCGAACTCACAGACGACCGTAAACGTGACTTGGAGATCGTGCAAATGAGAGACGCGCTCGATCCTAAAATGCACTACAAATCCAACGATCGCTCCGTGCTACCGAAATATTTTCAAGTAGACATTATTTTTTTACTAAAGTCAGCGATTTTTTCTCAATAGACAAGGATAAATCAATTGGGTCAGCTTGACCGTAGATTGTGGCGATTGATTACCGCGTATGGTAACTAATTCAAACCGTTTGGTTGATTCGGTCAGGCCATCCATCTGTGGTGTCAGTCTTATATTGGCCGAACAAATGGATGGGGATGTGGGGGGTAGTCAAAATCAGAAAAAAATTGAGGTGCACCTACCCAACCGATTCGAGGGGCCATTTTTGTCGGTAAGTCAATGAACAAACAGCTGCTTAGGTGGTTGGGTGGATGGTTTGGGGCGGGTGGATTCCAAGCTGAGCTGGGGGTGAGCAAACCTCCCCGGATCTCCTACGGCCCATGTATGGTGTCAGTTATTGAGCCTCTATGGAGAACTCTATGACTGTACGAACTATAACTGTACGTGTACAGGATGTGCAGAAGGTGTTTGTCTGTAGGTGGGCACGGTAATAGAGCACAAAGCTGATTTCTACCATTCACGCGTACCTAAGAAGCAGCGAAAACGAACCATAGTTGAGGAGCTGCTTAACGACGCTGATTTTCAAAGGTTTGTCTACAGGTGACTGTATGTATATATAAGAATGGTATTCCTGTTTAGTTATAACAAGCGCAAGTACCACGAAATCGAGCAGCAACGCTTGCGCAGTCGCAAAGGAGCCTTTCGCAAAGCTGCTGTCAAGAAGAAACAGCAAAGCACGTCAAAAAGGTCTTGACTTGTGTAACTGCGTTTTGCATAAACCAATGCCGATGGAAATCTCAATTTACAGCAACATAATAACGCCTTCGCGAGGACCATCAAATTCGCAGGAACATCTGTTAGCAGCGTATACAGGTGGCCGTGAACAGTGGCGTACTATTTTACTGCAGAACCATGGCAAGAGACTGACAGACTGATAATCCCGAGCGTCAGTAGCTCGCCAGTTACAATGAACTGATTACAATATGGCAGAATTAACATAAAACGTGTACGTGCGTGCGGCATCACAAACTTAACCTACTACACTGTAGGTATCGACAACATCTGTATCGCCTGAAATTCGCGATGACTCGTATGCGAATCGACGCAAAATCACAAAAATTTTTGGCTATGCGAAACTCACATGATTCGCCTTTTTCTCAAGATCAATATCGCGTTTTTCTATGTCTTAGCATTTGCCATCTGTAAATTCGTCGAATTTCGAATTCGTCTGAACTGAAATTCTCAAAAATGGAATTATACGCCATTCCGTTTCGCACGCCTGCGAATTTGGTTGCAGATTCGTCGTCATTGCGATTTTTGGAGGTGGGAATTTCACAAAATCGCATATTCGCGCTTTTTTGGGTAATATGGATTCGGATCCCCGGACCCCCGGACCCCCACCGAATTCGGATTCCCAGCCTGGTACGGAAAAATGGTTCTTAAGATTCGGAACCCCACCTAGGCCGTAGTTTAAATTTCACGAAATTTTATTTGGAAAATTATGGGGCACATTTGGACACCTCGATACGCGGACCATTCCCCCCATCCACCGAGCACCCTAACTTTAGGCCTCAGTTTCAAGTACTGTGGATCAGGTATACCTGTACCTGTACCTGATTATCAGGTAGATTTGCAATACCCACCTGATACCTACCTGATACCTGATTGGGTACTTTTGAACTGTACCTACCTGATTTTGGGTATTTTTGGACTGAAACAGGTACAGGTATCAGGTACTTTTTCGTTTTCAAAAATAGCATCAAAAGACCAATTTGTTAATCAAAAAGCGTTTTAGAACAGCTTCCTCTTCAATTTTTTTCGTCCTCATTGTGCAGTAGGACTCCAGGCCACTTCTGACTCCTAAAACTGTTAATTCCTGTTAAATTTACACTCAGAATGCTTTTAAAAACCGCTTTTGGAGGCTAACTTTTGAAAAATTCTTGCCCAACCATGGATCCTCAAAAATTCACCTTTTTGGCAAATTCTAGGTAAGCCACTGAGTGGAGGCGAAAACACATTGATTTATAAGAAACCTTACCAAGACCGGACCGGCGAAAATCAACACAAGCGAAAATGGATCTGGAAAGCGATTCCAAATCCCGAGATAATTTTGAGAGCAGGTTTTCGGCGTTTTGAGCAATGAAAAATTCCTAAAATGACTGCAACCAAACTACTTTCAGGTGCCTTTGGAGCCCAAGTTGGTACTTCGAGCGATTTTTTGGCTAAAATCCAGATTTTAACTTTTTTCGACAAAATACCTGATACCTAATACCTGATACCTGTATTTTTGAGAATACCTACCTATACCTGATACCTGATTGGGTATTTTTGAAATACCTGTACCTGATACCTGACATTAGGTACTTTCTCAATACCTGCCCACAGTAGTTTCAAGCTGCAATTCAAGTTTCTTCCGGTACCAATTTTCACTGTATTTCTTCTATTTTAGTGTATGATCTCTGCTGTTCTTCCGGTACCAATTTTCACTTTATTTCTCCTATTTTGGTGTACGATCTCTTCTGATCTTCCGGTACCGATTTTCACTTTACTTCTTCTATTTTAGTGTATGATCTGTGCTAGTGCGTCTGGTCGCAAATTCTCTCTGGTAGATTGGAGTACTGACGCAACTCTGTTCGGGCACTTTATACTTGATTCGATATTGCCGTATGGTGTGATTACATATTTCCTTGTGTAGCGTAAGTACGATAAATCTTTTAAATACTTCGTTATTATTGGTCTACCTACATGCGCGCGTACTACTGTTTCTAAGTAAATTAATTTGAAATATAATTTAATTATAATTTACTTGTATTAGCAAATTTCTAAAAAAATTAATTGAAATTATACTTATAATTTACTTAAGGCAAAAATTCACTTTTAATATAATTCAAACTATAATTTACTTGTATTAGTAAATTTCTAAAAAGTATAATTAAAATTATAATTATAATTTACTTAGCAACAGTAGCGCGTACGAATATACTACTGTACTGTGGAACCAATGTGATGCTCCTTTCGAGCGAAAGAGATACAATGTAGTCTCGGTTACTGTGTTCAACAACGGCATTTCAATTCCCCCAATACTATCAGGGTTCGGATTCGGTCAGGGGATTTAAAATTTGTCATGGGATTTTGGGACTTATCAGCAGAAATTGCGGTGCGTCACTACATAAAAACATGCATTCAGTAGGTTGTAGAAGCAGCAATGAAAGCGCATGTAATTCAGACCATATCAGTGCGTTTTAGAAGGGTAATTTTTCAAAAATTTTCTCGCCCTGGTTGGTCGGCCCAACCAACCTCTTCAAACTACTAAACCTGTTAGTTCTGTGGTCAGAATGCCTTTCTTACGCGTTTTTGAAGATTGATTTTTTAGAAAATTTTATCCCTGGTTGGGCGGCGAACCAAACCTCTTCAAACTACTAAAACTGTTAGTTGTATGCTCAGACTGCCTTTCAAACGCAATTTTCAAAATTTCCTCGCATCTGGTTGGGCAGGCAAAATCGGGGGCATGTCAGGGGATTTTGGATCAACAGATTGCCACGACCCTGACTATGATGAGTTTTAGATTCATATATACAGTAGTAGCTCCTTCGCTAGTAAAGATTTCTAGCACAATTTTTATTCAGATTTGATGTACTCCAAGTTTCAAGTTTCCAAGTTTATCCAAGTGATATGGGCGGGCGGGTACTTTCAGTGGAGCTCAGCGACAGTGTGAAGAAGTCAGTTTTTTGCTCTCCTACCTGCCGTATGGCATTTTTCATTATATTTAAATTATTTTTATCTGAGAAATAGTTTGTTGGACTCAATTTTTGTGCAAGTTTATTTGTTCACTGTAATGCTCAATGTTGACCTTCCGCTTTAACTGTTACGCAGCTTTTTTTACTCACCACCAAGTCAAGCATTTTTGACAATCGTTTAGCCGATGCTTAATTTATTTCTATGACGTGCAGTTTGCTGGGAAATACGTTACGCAAAGTCATTACATAATGATTATATGAACGAATTTACCGCATTACAGTAATTTATAAAATCAGAGCTTAAAGAAATCGATTGCCGGCTCAATCCCACCTGGCAAGGCAAACTGCCATATTAAATTTTACCCTAAAGGATGATCCTAACTCTGAACCTGCACCCAGCTAAGCCTGAACCTAAGCATCAGCTTGAAACTGAGCCCTAAAGTTAGGGTGGTCGGCGGATGGGGGGAATGGTCCGCGTACCGACGTGTCCAAATGCGCCCCGAAATTTGCAAACAAAATTTCGGTAAATTTAAACTACGGTCCCGGGGTGGGGTTCCGAATCCACAAACCGTTGTTTCCGTACCAGGCTGGGGGTCCGAATTCGGTGGGGGTCCGGGGGTCCGAATCCATATTACCCTTTTTTGGATCCATATGTGGTAATATCGAATCGGCGCTGGAGGAATCGGCGCTCGGCGCTAATTTTTGATATGTTGCGTGAACATCTAAATTACTAAGAAGTGCGAAATCTAAATTCTTCTGTTGCATGAACATCTAAGATACTGTAGCCAGCGCGAAATTTAAATTCTAAACGCATTATTTTCGAAATTTCACGTTGTGCAAAGGATTGCCTCACGATTTATTTCTGATTTGCAATATACACTGTAAAGAACCCTTCAAGGACTCGACCGAATTCAAATGACTCGACTTCTTCAGAAGCCGTAAGTTACTAATGTCCACATCAGTGAGGGGGATAGACCGATAATAACTTCACAGCTGCCTTCGCTCCACCCTTTTCCGTTCTAGAGGAACGGCTTTTTATCACCTACTAGGTATTTTTCTGTCCGTAAAACAAATAAAGATGAACGAAACAGTGCCATACATTGACGACGAAATCAGTGTCGAGCATAATTATGCTGCGATGGTTACTAGTAGCACGCCTAACAAAGCTACTGCGGCGGCAGCAAGGTAAGACGGTTTTGCGACCAGGCGTAGCTAGGGGGAAAATCAGGAACCGATCCCAAACAGAAATTAATGTTTTTATTATCATACTTAATTATAAATTAACAAGTTTTATATCGATTATCGATCATTTTTTTGCCAAAATTTCAAAATCGTCCAAAATGGTCAAGTTATACAGGGTGTGCCAAAAAAAAACAACCCAGCAGATTTTTTGCTATAGCAACCGCAAATCGCAACCGATTTGAATGAATCTTTTTTTAAATAAAAGATAAATAAATTCTTGAAAGACCGATGAATCGCTTATTAAAATAGCCTGCTTAGTTCCTGAGATATTTTCCCTCAAAGTCAAAACAGAGATTTTGGCAGTGAACAAGAGTGATAAACACAACCCAGCAGATTTTTTACTTTTGCAACCATGAATCTTAACCGATTTGAATGAATTCTTTTTTGAATAAAAGACTGATAAATTCTTCAAAGACTGGTGCAATTTTTATTGAGATTCACTGCTTAAGATATTTCTTGAGATATTTGCCCTCAAAGTCGAAACAGATTTTGGCAAAGAACAAGAGCGATTCCGTTGCACTTCATAATAAAGCAGATTCCTAGTGCTGGGGGTAATAACACTTTACTGTTGAAGTGAACCGAGTTTATGTGTCACCAGTAAAGCCTCCAATAGCCCTCAGCAGTAGCAGGAATCCGTTTTATTACGAAGTGCAGCGGAAAAAGAAAACTTCCCTCTTGTTCACTGCCAAAATCACAATTTTGATTTTGAGAGTGAATATCTCAGGAACTAAGCAGAGCACATTAATAAACGTTACATCAATCTTTCAAGAATTTATTTATCTTTCATTTAAAAAAGGATTCATTCAAATCGGTTGAGATTTGCGGTTGCTACAGCGAAAAATCTGCTGGGTTGTTTTTTTTGGCACACCCTGTATATCATTTGAAAGCCCTTCACCTGACGAGTCTAATGATCACTACATCAGCAGAGGTCACGCCCCGGGGGGCTGTTTTGCCAAATATAAAAGAACCCCTAGAGACGCATGCTCCGGGGCGCCTGTTTAGAAGAACTGTGCAAGACTGTATAAATAGTGCAAATCATTTTTGTAGAGATGGCAGTGTGCTTAACTTGATTTGTCCAGTGAAAATGTTGGAAGCTAAAGCGCGTTCAGAGGAAACCTTAGCTTCACCCACTGAATTCAGTTTATCCGATTCGTTCAGCGAAGTAAATGTCACCAGCTCAACGTTAGACAGGTGTGTTAGATACAAATAGATTCAGTTCCTTTCAGTTCCAAAAATGTACATTGTATTTGCACGTCTGAAAAAATTGACCAAGGCCGATCAGTGTATTCCAAGAGCACGATGAGACCGGCACTGATTCACTGTAGATTTGATTGTCTCAAATCTCGTTATCCGTATGTATCCTATGAGCTGTTGACAACCGATCCCACTTTGACCTTGCAAGAAGAACATCGTTTGTGCCTCACAGAACAGCTCGGACGAGACAGCTTTCCTTTGTCCCACAAACAGTGGACAAAGTGTGTCTGATACAGTGTAGACACTTACTCTATGCATGTATGTACGTACAGTACAGTATTTACAGTATGTCGGTCGGATGCTTCTGAATTTTCCGGCGTTGCTTGTTTTGTTGTAGGTGCGTACATAGCCATCTACGTATTCTAAATTCATAAAGTTGCGTTTTGTCAACAATGATGTACGGTAAGGTTTGTTGGCTTCGTGCTGAGTTGCTCAATCGAAGTTAGAGTGCTCGTATAGGTTAATGATACGCCAACAGTTGAATAACTTTTCTCGCGACCTCTCGTGTGCCATGTTACTGCTGAGCCGCAAGTAAGCAAGCAAGCAACGTTTCACTTCTCACACAACAGAATGTGATTCGCCGGAGCAATAGTTTGTTTCTGTGCACTCACACTGATCTAGTACTGGTGAGCTAATATTGCCAACCGCCCTCGCCAACCTTTGTCTTATTTCTAAACAGCCGAAGCTAAGTACTAGCCGTATAAAGGCTGATTCATACTTCTGCCATCATGATCGCACTGGCACATTTTACCCAGTGGCGTATCCAGGGGGTGTAGGGTGGGTACACCCCCAAATGCGTTTTTGAAGGCTAAATTTTCAAAATTTTCTCGCCCTGGTCGGGCAGAAGCCGAATCCCACCTTTATAAACTACAAAACTCGTAATTTGTGTTAATTTTAAGCTCGGAATGCGTTTTTAACGCGATTTTGAAAGCTAATTTTGCTAAATTTTCTTATACTGGCTGGGCAGCGGCTCAACCAGGCACTTTCAAAATTTTACACCCCCCTTTCCAAAATCCTGGATACGCCACTGCTTTTAGCACGTCCATCCACAACGCCTATTGGCCAGTGCCATGTCATCATGACGGCAGAAGTATAAATCCGCCTTAAGGCTGTCTGTATTATGTAAAAGGGGGAACAGAACATGTTAAACTCGCGCAGCTGCTTACTGGTGTATAATTCCATATTTTAGCCCAAGTGCAAACTTTTCCCGCATTAGCGCTACCGTATTTTCTCGCCGAGCGCCGAGCGCCGATTCCCCCAGCGCCGATTCGATATTACCCCATATGTGGAGTACCGTCTTTTTAAGGGGGAAACAGTGTGTATGTTTATAAATTTAGCTCTGGTTAGATTGGCGATAACGCCCATTTCGCATGCGTACCGTAGTTATGACTAGGACGTTTTGAGACCTTTTTGAAATTGGCGCTGGTGCTTCCTGACAAAAAGGTTGTATTACACTGTGATTTTTAAAGGTACGGTGCTACAAAAAAGAGCGAAAACTGTAAAACTGAAAAGAAAAGAAGGATTAAACGAAGCAAGTAGTGGGAAAGTTGAGCAGTTTTGTGTGTAAAGTTAAGAAGAAAAATGTTGTCGTCTTCTGCAGATGCCGAAAGCTGTTCTTGGTGTCCGATTTCAGAGCTGCGATTTTTAAAACAACTCATTGATCACAAACCTGCTGGTAGGTAGGTTAGGTAGATAATGAATGGTGGGGTTAGGAATGCAAATGTTATCCGGTATTATTATTTGGTATTTTTTGAGAAATGGTATTATTTGGTAATTGGTATTTTTGTACAATAAACTATTTGGTATTATTTGGTTCAGAAAATACCATTCACTATTTGGCATTTGGTATTTTTATACCGTTTGCATCCCTAATAATGATGTGAGAAATAAGGAGAATGCCGGTGTAACTGGGAGAGCAGAATCAGGAACCGATCCCAGACACAAGCCTTGGTCGAAGCCCCCTGCATCCCTTACTGACGGGACCCTACCGTACATATATGGTACCACCGGCACCATGTATTGTGTCGGTACCATAAACGGCGTTAAGTGCCTTACTGATATAGGTACGTAAAACGTCAAAAACCATGTGGAAAGGTGGGGTAAAAAGTTACTGAATTTTGAACATTGGTCGTAGTTTTATCGATTGTCTGTCCCTTATAGCTGGCAGACATATGTAGGTTGTTGGTTTGCAGGCATAGCCAGGAGGTTCCAGATGGTGTGTTTGGTGAAGAAAATGAACGAAATCAGTGAAGACGAGGACTCCGATCTAGAAGAGTTGCTGAGTGCAGAGGATCTGGACTCTATCGTGCAATCCAATCTTAGCAAGGGCTCCGGCGACTCGCCCGCCAAACCCAAAGCACCCAGGAGCTTCCCTCCTAAGTATAAACTGCGCCCTACTTGTCAGATGGTAAGTACCAGTACCTAGTCCACTCAAACATACATGGCCGAAAAATCCGGAGGGGCATACATGGGCGGGGTGAGGGGTTAGCTCCCTCCGTCGGCCATACCCCCTCGCTTGTAGGCGCTACCCCCGCCGGCCCAACCTCCCTCCGAAAATTTTGGTGATTTTTTGGGGAAAAATTTTGGGTATCAATCAAACCCCTATGGACGGTCCATCCATACCTCCCTCGGCCGGCCATACCCTCTCCAAAATGTTGGCGACCTCTTCTGGGAAAGCAATTTTATACTCTCCAGACCCCAAAACCGACGAAAGCCTACATACCCCCTCCGGATTTTTCCGGCCCATGTTTGGGAGGGGTATGTGGTTTTTCGGTGGGGGGAAGGACGGTATGGCCGGCCGAGGGGAGTATGGGCATATATATATGCATATTATGCAGTCAAACCTTTATAAGTGCAGCACGTCCATAAATGAATCGAAAATTTGGGCTATAGCGTGTTGCACTCAGACATGGATAAAAGGGGGGGCTGAGGGGGGTTGAGCCCTTCCGGCTCTGACCTACCCCGTCAGTCAGCCGCTACACCCCTCAGGAATGTTTGGAATAATTTTGTAATGAAAGTTATGATAAAAGTATGCCTAGAATAATAGGTGTAAATGAGCTTATTTTGACCTATTTTAACGAAAAATAACTATTTTGTAGTAATTCGCTACCCCGAGAAGACCTCCAGTCAAGCCACCTCCGTATCTTTCCGACCCATGTGTTAAGAGTGTGTTAAATTGTAGTTGTGGGACCGCCTTAGCGGAATGTACAATTTGGACGTGATAGAGAAAAACGAGTATTCGCCAGAACAACTGAACAAAGTGTCCGACTTCTTTCTGCCGGACGGCGACTTCTCCGAACTGCTTCGGAAGAAAGAAGTTGGTTAAGTTACCCCGTTTTTTAAATTTAAAAGCAAATGTTTATCTACGAATTTGTCAGGAAGAAAGTCACAGTACAGCAGCTGCCCAGTCAACCCCTCGCTCAGCGCGACGCAGACGCGACTCTGGTGAGACGACTGTGTCGGTTTGTTCTCGTTCTTCTACTCCAGTTCACAAAGACACCAGACGCAGTTAATTGATACTCTTCCATTTTCTGATTTTTGTTTATCAGTAAAAATTTTTCCGTATCCTTCGGTCGGAGTTTATCGTTCAGACGAACTCTTTTATCTCTGTGTCTTGCTCTGTTCTGTGTGAGATCTGTTCTGTTCGTAAGCAATAGAGAGAACTAGCTGCGTACAGAGATGGCGGCGGCTCGCAAGCGAAAACCGTGGCGCAAGATTCTGTACGAAAAACAAGATTACCCCGACAATTATTGCGGCCCTGAGTTTTTGGAGGGCTTGAAAACCAATGGTTTGCTTTTGTTTTGTTATTTTTTGCGTGTATAAAGTGCACTATAAATGTGTGGCCCTATAGGTTTGCTTCAAAATTTTTGAGACTCCGAAAATGGCCTACCTTACTCCTCCTTAACTCTATCAAACATACCCTACGCCATAAGACGACAAGGCTGAATTGTCAAGTTCGTAAAAACAGGTCGCGATCACAACAAATCAGTCAGTCAGATCAGTCGCCTTTTGTTCTGGTCAATTAGAACCAGAAGAAAATATAGCACACTTTACGTGTATTCTTGTTCTGATTATAATTTTCATGTTCTAAATTTTTGTCATTCGTTCGTATTATGCCTGATTGGCTTGTTCTGGTTTTGGATCAAAACAAACGCTCGCATTTTGTTCTGATTTGATGGTATGCTTGGAAGAGTTATGGTGCATTGTTTAGTAACGGCACAGACCTACGGTTTCTGGCAAAGTGTGCGCGGTTCGTGTGTGTTGATGCAGCAAATAGACAGTGTGCTACTCTACGTCATTCTATTCTGTTGCGTCTATATGGACTTGCTGGACTGGTCCAGTCTCTTCCTTGTTTCCTTGCTTTCCTCGGTTTCTATGTACGCCATGCTGGTGCGCTACAAATGGACGGCCTCGAAGGATTTGTGTAAGAAGTTCTGTCCATTTACAAACTGCACATCGTTTTCGTTTTTCTAGTACTGGCGCATGGAAAAACGCTGGCCGTGTTTGTCGGATTCGGTTACGGTATGAGTCCTGTGTTGCGAACTCTGACAGAAACGATAAGCACAGATACCATCTATGCCATGGCTGTGTTTATGTTCCTGCTTGGCCTGGCCTTCTATGACTACGGAGTCGATGTTGCCATGTATGTTTTTCCTTATACAGGGTGTGCCAAAAAAAAACAACCCAGCAGATCTTTCGCTGTAGCAGCCGCAAATCACAACCGATTTGAATGAATCCTTTTTTAAATGAAAGACAAATAAATCCTTAAAAGACTGCTGAAATTTTCATTAATGTGCTCTGCTTAGTTCCTGAGATATTGGCTCTCAAAATCAAAACAGTGATTTTGGCAGTGAACAAGAGGGATTTTTTATTATTCTGCACTTCGTAATAAAACGGATTCCTGCTACTGCTAAGGGCTCTTGGAGGCTTTACTGGTGACATAGAAACTCGGTTTACTTCAACACTAAAGATTCATTAGCCCTAGCAGTAGGAATCTGCTTTATTATGAAATGTAATGGAATCGCTCTTGTTCTTTGCCAAAATCTGTTTCGACTTAGAAGGCAAATATCTCGAGAACTGAACTGTGAATCTCAATAAAAATTGCACCGATCTTTGAAAAATTTATCAGTCTTTCATTCAAAAAAGGATTCATTCAAATCGGTTTGGATTCATGGTTGCAAAAGTAAAAAATCTGCTGGGTTGTTCTTTATCACTCTTGTTCATTGCCAAAATCTCTGTTTTGACTTTGAGGACAAATATCTCAGGAACTAAGCAGGCTATCTTAATAAGCGGTACATCAATCTTTCAAGAATTTATTTATCTTTCATTTAAAAAAGGATTCATTCAAATCGGTTGAGATTTGCGGTTGCTACAGCAAAAACTCTGCTGGGTTGTTTTTTTTTTGGCACACCCTGTACAATCAATCACGCAAGAACGGCCGAACTGAATGAAAGGTGAAAAAGTAAGGCATCCGATCCGATGTGTGAGGGCCTTACGGCCTACGATCAGACTCGTAGTCTATTTCGCGACGACCCCCGTGATTCGTCATCTCGGACGTTGCCCTTCTTTCACTGCCAGCCACTCCTAGCCATGCTGTTGAGTGCCGGTCACTAGAGAGCGCCCAGCTCCTGATGGCCCCCATTGTGCAGAGGACTCGCGGCATGGTTTGTTTCTCGGTAGCTTCTGACGTCATTGATCTACTTCTCCAACGCGGCAGGAATTGGTGCAATTGCAATGGCAGATCCAGTCGGTTCCCATTTTACCTACTCGCTGTCACCAGCTTTCGGTGGCCTAGATGGAGCTTTGTGCCGACGACCAACTCTTTGCGGAAAGAAACTTGCCGCGTCGAGAGGACGCGCACAGTGGCTATGCGGCCTAAACCACTACACCAACTAGTGTTCCGACGATATCAAAACTTGTCGATATTCGATATCGATATCGATATTTTCAGCTCAATATCGATCGATATCGATATCGATATCGATATTTGTAGTTATGCAAGTAAATGTGAAAATTTGAAAGAGAAAACTGCTCTCGCTGCTTATCAGTCAAGCAGTGATGCAATCAGCGATCTGATATCAATTCAGTAGAGAATCGCAGAAAAGGTAGTGGCCCTTCTGAAGCCCTTCAATGAAAAGGTTGACCTCTCAGGCCGATGCCCCACCCTCATTAGGCATAAATGAGCTGAGGCAGAATAGCGTATTTTAACTTATTTTAATGATAAATAAGCCAAAAAGCTTGACTTTAGTAAAAATCCAACTTTTTTCCTTACGATCCTTTCAACCACCCATCAGCTCAGCGGTACCCCTCAGGATTTGAAAATTTGCCACCACTCAACCAAAATGTTAGCCCATGTCTGCTTCTGCCCTCTTGCTTCAAGTCTGCGGAGTGAGCAGCTCTTCAGTTTGCTGCAGGCAGACGTTTAAGAACCTAAGCGTTGCTGTCTAAAAGCTGAGAACGCCGAGAATTTGATGTTTCTGTTAGCTATCATGCCACGGTTAGGTTTGACTATACCATCGATTTCTGAGTTGTCCAGGAAAAACTGTTTTTTACTGTTCCAGAGAAATAAACTTGGTGTCAGTATTGTTTTTTCATACTTTTCCGCACACAAAAATATCGAAAATATCGATGCGAAATATCGCGATATCGATATCGATATTGGAAAAAGGGTCGATATATCGACTTTTCGATATCGATATCGATATATCGTCGGAACCCTAACACCAACTGTGCCGGCAAAGTAAGGCATGTGCAATGGCGTAGCTGGGAATCGAACCCAGTACCTTGGGATTGCCGGTCCAGTGCTCTAACTACTGAGCCACACGCCGATGCCAGACCAACACCTTAAACTGAGTATTTGAGAAATCTAGCCAGTCATGAGGGATCCATGTGGTCTATGAATCTACATTGTAGGGTCGTTCTCTCAGCTAGCCCATGTTTTGTTGCAGAGTGAGTTCGTCGATGTCTCTCAATGCGTCTCTGTTCGGTGCAGTCTGTCTGATCTCGCGTCTTCCCACTGCCAACCACGCCTTTACCCTGCTGGCTCTGTGTGTGCAGTTGTTGGTTCTGTGGCCGATGCTAAGAGGTTGGATAGGTGAGAAGTTTGCGTTCGGAGACGTCTGGGTCACCGTCTTACAGTCGAGCGCCGTTCTGGTCGGCTTCATTTTCGTGTCTCCGGTCACGTCGCTGCTCTTTCTGGCTTTACACGCTTTCATCTCGCTTGTGTGTCCCTGGTGGTTGATGGTTATGCAGCCGATGAAAAGGTTGTCTTTTATTCTTTATTTCCAATCGAACTTGACTGCGTACCGATGACTAAACAAAGCGACATTGCGCTGTTCACAATTAGATTTTCGTTCATGTTTTCTTGTGTTGTAAAACGTCTTCATTTGTAGCACAATCCATGGCCCTTGGGACGAAGCGATCATTGAGGAATTAAGCCAGACTCTTTGAAGCTGTTGCTCTTTACTGTACGTAAGTGACTTGTTTTTTGTATAATACACTGTTAAAACAGAAAGATAAAGCAAATAATAAGTTAATTCTAGTTTTCTTGATCGCTATTTAGTCACTTTTTCGGCAGTATTTGGTACATGTAGGTGTAGATTCCCATTTGACCTTCCCATTTCCGCCACACTTTGACGTACCTGAAAAAAAGTTAATAAGAATTTTGCCCGATTTTTTTACTAAATCGTTCACTGTCAGGAATATTTACATAGGTCGATATAGAGTAAGTACTACACGTGATAATTTGTACGTAATAATATCGGTTTGAACTTAGCTGTCGGTGTTGTTAGAGTGACACTGAATTCACCTGCGCGTTTGAATGAGTAGGTCCTCCTTTCCAAACAATTGATAAGCTCCTCTCTCGAAAAACCAATCGCCGCAACCGTTAAATTCATCGCATCTGATTTGGATTCTTGTTATTCCCAACTGTTCCTTTAACTGTTGCCAGTACTTAGCTGCGCCTGTACAGGTTAACTTTATTACTGTACAGCATCAATCAATACAGTACCTTCGCGTCCTTTCACCGGGGTTATGTCCGGTCCGAGAATTACACAGTTGGGCGAGTAAATCTCACTGGTAATTTTGTAGTTTCCCTGTTGATAATTCTCCATCAGTACGTTGTAAGCCTTCTGCACCTGCTCTAAGGCTGCATCTATAAATTCCGCTTGACAGATTGTTTCCCGGTAAGAAAGAGTGGTAACTGGGTTTACCTTTCTCGACAGCTGCTTTGGACTTTTGGGCGCTCATTTTGCCATGAAATGAAAGTAAATGAAATCCAGTTGGGCCGGCGGAGGAGTGTTTGCCGAGCAGGAAGAGCAAAGTTGGAAACAGCTGTCGGCCATTTAGCCACCTTTATTCATCTGCCAGCCACTTTTTCTCGCGCAAAAGACACTATCAAAAGCTGGCTATCCATTACATTTGCTCATCTAGAATCTTTGTAATGGCGCTCGCCGAGCTAATTTTATCCGCTCGCGTACAATGCGAAGCTGTTTGCTGTTGGGAGTGCACGTTTTTACTCTACTACACAAAAGAAGTTTGCACAAGCACAGATTGAAAGACGATCTTTGGTCGCTGAACAGTTCATTGCATACATAGGTACGTTATACGTACGTACAGTAGTATTAGAAAGACGTTACAGTAGGCAGACTGGTAACGCTTGCGTTGTAAGTTGGCGGCTGAGCGTTGTAGACGTTGCTGTACCAGAAACGTTTCTCCGCCCATGACATCTTTTTGTCCTGTCGCCGACGCCAAACCCGCCCGCAGAGACAAGAAGTGGCTATAAGCAGTAGTAGCAATAGAGTGACCATAGAACCCGTGATTGCTGTCAGTTGCATTGTCGACATGCAGACGTTTCCGCCAATCAGAGTCGAGCTCTGACCCATAGGACCATGACTTCTCGGCACTTCTGAAAGCTAATTAATTTAGCCTTAAATTTCGTGACTGGCTTTTGTTTGCTTACGGTGCTTGCTTGAACCATCGATTATTATATATTTGGTCATGATGAATTCTTTGGCTTTCTCGAGCGAGTCAGCCTTCGACGAAGCTTCGGTATTGCGTTTTCGTCTGATTGTGCCGAAACACTGAAAAAAGACTGGTCGATGGAAAAACTACATGTTGACAACGTTTTTGTGACAACTGATGACAGACTGGTTTTGGCCTGTATAGAACGTCCGAAGAATATTCGTACCCCAGGTCGTGGGTCACACAAGCTTTGATCTGCGATGCAGGCGAGGATGGTGCAATGCACGAAGAGATTTCTTCCGAAATCGGTGAAGTGGAAGGCGGGAAAGCGCATCTCATAGGTGGTGCCGTTGTAGTTTCTGTCCATCCTAGGCAGGAACGCGCGCACCATTCCGTTCTTGGAGTTGAAGCATCTGAAAGTTTAGAGCTCGTCAATCAAGCTCCTGCACCAGCTGACGGCTGTAATTTTTTGTACTTTTTTCTGATAAAGGGTAGCGTTTGGCCTCCGATCAGCTTTTCTTCGGGCATACTCGATGACGAGAAGTAACAGGTTTCTGGTAGAACTCGACTCACTGAAACTCAAAGTTAGGCAGTTCTTTCTGATTTCAGCCTCTTTGCGCTAGAGTGCAAACAATTCCAATACACCAATACCAATAGATGACCCCACAAAACTTGTTTAGCCGGGCCAAAAATCGTATTTCAGTAAATAGATACATCCTGTATTACTAGAAATAGCAAAAATTAGATTTCTATATTTTAGATACGAAGAAAGAAAGCTACATAGAAAATCGGTCACTTTTATGAAATTGTCGCATAGATTTTGCAAACAGTTCGTTGAGTATTGGCCAAAAAACGGGTTCCTAAAGCTAATCACGGATCGAATTTTTAAGGTCCCAACGAATTGGGTATTGAAGCACATATAAACACAGGAAAACATTCAAATATCTACACCTACATGGTACACTCCATTCAATACCGAATACCAGTTGCCACTCTAGTTTGCACTGACCTCTGTCATTTTTGGCCACGTCGATTTTGAACATGATCGGATCTCCTAGCTTTACGTGACGTTGCTGAAGTTGTCGTCCGACTTGGTCATAGAAGTCCATGCCAACCGCTTCGCTACTGTAGACTGTGGATTCTACGTCTGCGCCTTCCTCAGCCAAACTGCCTCCGTAAATGAGATTCTGGCTGAAAAACAAGGTGCGTACAGTATGTATGCGTCGTGGTCGGTTGCAATACCGTACCTAGTGATCTCTCCTTTGAATGTGAGCAGCGAGGTTTCAAATTTGGTGTCGTACACACACGACACAGAGTCGGCGATCACTGTCCCATTGTCATCTTTGAGCAGAAGAATCACTTTGGCATAGGATACCCAAGCTGGCGTCTATAAAAGATTCTATTAGCAACGAAATAACAGAGGAGCTTGTCTCACCACTGGTGATTCCGGATAGACGCCGCACTTTTCTTTCTCTGAGTAAGGAACTAGAAACCGATGACCGCCTCCCACATCGGTCTTGGTGGCGGTCGGACACTTGGGATGTCCCTCAACCAACAGGTCCCAATTGCCGCCTCTTGGCTTGGGCAGGCTTTTCTTGAGCGTGATGTCCATACCGGAGGCCTTGCATATGACTGCTTCCACAAAGTCTCCATAGTTTGCCCGGCACAGTACCGGCAGAAAGGTCAGCACGACGACGACCAGTCGCATTTTGACGTCTGACAGCCAACTTCTAATTGGAATTCGACCGGAGAGCGGTATTGTCTAGGAAAGAAACCTAATAGTCGCCTATTTGCGCAGCAGAGATTGGGCCAAATTAGACAAGGAAACTTTGGCTGGCTGACTAGCAGCAAAACATGTCTGGGCGTAATTACGGGTCGTGGGCTTACAAAAGGAGCGTCCGGGCGCAAAACAACCTCGGTCCATCTGGCCTTTTAGGGCACTTTACAACCGAAATCTCCGCTAGAGACAAAGAGCTGAGCTGGCTATTTGATGACGCAAACGACCCCTACCGATGGGAAAGTTGTCTTGATTCGTGACTGCGCATCTGTTTGATGAGATTAAGAACCTACCCTATGTCTACTGAGGATGCCATATTTGGGCAAGCCCTCGGTCACAAGAGGATATAATAAAACTTGTAGGGACACATAATAGCAACTGAGCTAAAAACCATAAAACAGGAAAGCTGTTTCGTACTAAGAGATCTCGTTTTGCTTCAATGCATGTACTCTATGCGTAGTAGAGTATCGACATGAGCAAAGGGGGCTGAGGGAGGTTGTCCCCTCAGGTCGACTCTGCTGTACCCCTCGGAATTTTTCCGAACAATTTTGGTTAGAAAAATATGATATAAGTAAGCTTAACTGAGGTGTGAGTAAGCTCAAATAGCCTTAACCTATTGTAATGAAAAATAAGTAAAAAAGTTTGGTTTTAGCCAAAATCGAGCTTTTTGCCTTTCCATGTCCTCACCGTGTCAATATTTCAAAATTCTACCTCCCTCAACCGAAATACTAGCCCATAATACGTACACCAGTTGAGTTTTAATCGATAGTTTTTTAATTTATGATCAGACTCGAAGCAGCTGCATAAAACACAACGGTCCTTGGGCACAATCGGTATTAGAACAGTAAGGAACTGAACTAAGGTACACCGGTGCCATATATGGTACCACTACCTTAAATGGTACCGGTACCTTATATGGTATTGAGTGCCTGACTGTAGAAAGGACAAACCTTTTTTATTTTTTCAATACGGTACCATTCGATTCGGTACAGGTCAACAACAGCCTCGTGGTCAATTATAGGACAGACCGTCAAGCAGGCTTTTGTGCTGATAGGGCACAGTACAATAGCAATTACTGCCTGAAATTGTGACGCTCGTTGGTCAAAGGTCAGTAATTGGCAGTAACGGCGCTGGCTGCGTTGCCAACGTTTGGTTGTCCTTCTTGCGGCAAAAGAAAAAAACGGAACTGCAAGATTTACGTACAACTACTACATGCATGTACGTACACGGCACAAAAATTGTCAATCTCGACCCCTACTTTTTCAAACATTTACGATTGAATTAACAAACTTTTATGCATACATTTCAATTCTGAATGATACAAATCGGATTTGGCACTAGTGGATCCGCACTATTTTGTTTTAAATGCACTTTTCTGGTAACGCAAGTAATTTCAACTGAAAGTAACAAAATAAATAGACAATCGATTCTTCTGTCAAGAAGAGACAATGACTGTAAACAGGAAAGCACCAATAAATGCGCAGCTGCAGAAAACGTCCGAGCTGAAGTAGCGAAAATGACTGAGTGAGCCTCCTTTGGGCTTCAAGCGGTCCAGGTTGTTCCTGTGTCTTGCCGTGAATTCTATCCAAAAGACATGCGAATCGCGCATATTGGGCAGCATCTGTTGCGAATTGATCATCTGCGAAAACTTTTTCACCCGCTCGCCATAACTAAACATTAGCATGCTACAGTATCAACTGTACGTGGAGTACGTAGTACCCAGCATTTTCAAGTATTAGTCGCAGCTCGTTCTCTATTATCGTCGGACTGATCTGATGTTTGTACAAGACTCTGCCCACTCCTCGTTCCTTGATTCTCGCTGCGTTTGGATATTGGTCTCCAAATAGTGGCACAGCTGTAAAATGCTTGTTTGCATTTTGATGAATATTTTCATTTAATAGTCATACCTAACATAGGAACTCCGTGGTTCATTGCTTCTAAGATGCTGTTGATCCCTGCGTGGGTAATGAGTATCTTTGTTTTCGGATGGTCTGAAACGGACTGAATTGTTGCATACTGTAAACTGTGGAAAGAATGATCTGTACCGAGCAAAGCTTGCTGAGGGATCCATTTCCAAGTTCGTACGTTGGAATGTGTGGCATTAAGGCCGGCTAAACCATCATCTATTCGCCAGATAAACCGATAATTTGGCAGTCTAAAGGTAGTTGCTACTTAACCGTTTACAAATAAGCATGTTTTACTGGTTACAATTAAAGTCTTGTAACTTGCGATTGGTTAAACCGCTGCGGACAACTAGGCCCCGAAAAAATTATAGAAGCTGCGCTCGTGTAAAAATAATATCTCAGAAGACGAGTAACCATTGAAACTTGTAATAAAATATGTTTTAGCCTTTTGGCATTGTTTACCAGCCATATTCTGTCGTTTATAAAGGAAACTGAAATTTCCCACAGTGCGCAGACAGACTTTTCACCCCATATATAATAATCTGAATGAGGCCTCAGAAATTCCAAGTGATGAAAGGAAAGAGCTTGAATTTAGACACCCGCCACAGGCTCAAACGCCAAGGTTCTTAGCTTAATTTTGGAGAAATCGATTTTTAGCGAGTTTTTCTGCTAGTAGTCTGACGAAGTTCGAAGATTAGCCATTTTGAGGGCACATACTGTAAATATAACGTAGAATGGCGACACATGCAGAGCATAAGTAAAAGACATCCCAGTGTACAGTTACGCAAAAATCTAGATAGATTTTTACCTATTTTTTAAGGTTTTTCGACGATTTCGTAGAGACCGACCCAAATTAGCTCCACCTACTCAGGTTCTAGAGCAAAGCTACTTATTTTCGTTTACCTTATGAAGGCATCAACGAAAGCTTTCTGTACATTGGCACCCATTTGCGCCGAACTTGTTGTCGTACTCATGGATAGGATCACAGTTCCTTTAGACCGGGGATCAGCCACAAATTGACTGAATTCCTGAAACTTCTCAATTAAATTCAACCTGTTTTCTCGTGCTCCAATCTTTCCAATAAATAAATAAATATATGAACAATGTTTTTCCAGAAAAAATTGCAAAAGTATATTGTAGGCACAATCTAGAAAATGTTAATGAATACAGGCCTAGAATGTTATACCGCGCTCAGTTCTTGATTTGTGACGCCGTTGGCCACTAAGTTGAAAGTATGAAGTGATAATCCGACAGGCCGCGGATAATCGTCAAAGTAGCGCTGTGCATTCATGAGTGAAACGGATGGATGTAGTGTGGTGTCGTTGAACCACTGATAATGAGGAAGAGCTAATAATCTAGCCAAAATGAGCAGTCCTCTGTGCAGTATTTCGAATGTGTAGTGTTGAAGAGTGTTTGTGAATCGATTGAGAAAGTCCAATTCCAAACGCTTCGGGTCCATCGTAGCTGGGACGTAGGAAAATGGACAAGGAATGCCTGAAACATCTTATCACTGCGTACCGTCGCTTTACTTTGTACTGATAAGAGTTAGGACGCCAACTTTGAAACAGATAAGTCGGCAAAAACTGAAAATCAGAAGCTGCCGATGGGCGATCCAGCAGTTTTACAACATTCACTCATGACGTTCAACTAATTCTTTATAGAAGTCGAGTGTTCAATTATTTTTAAATTGTTCAATCATTAGTTCGTATAAATTGTATTTTTTACTAAAATTGGTCTCTATGTATGTATGTCGAATAGAATTTCCCGCGAGAGTTTTTGGGGTAATAAACATATTATTTTGCTGTCACTTTGCAACGAAAGGTTTTTGTCAGCAAATCAATTTTAGAGTCAGTTGAACTCTACAGCTGCAGCAGTTCTCCGATTTGGCACAAAATTTGCATTTATATGCAGTTACTTTTAGGGCCCATTCGAAAAAGTTTTGGGTTGAGTTTGAAAAAATGAATTCTATCATGTTAAACAAAACACAATGTCTTCAATCTTATAACTTCCTGCATACTTCATATCTAGTTAGCAATACCTGCGGCGAGATTCATCTGATAATATTCCATAAAGTTGCTAATGGCTATATAAGGAACATCTAGTTGATTAACGGCCACCCAACCACACGCATGAGCCATCGGATCAATAATAGCTAGTGTAAAATTAGCCTCTCTCAGAGTGTCAGTCAATCTGGGCCGTTGCAACAGTTCCAAACACGGCTCGATTAACAGTTTGGCTACAGTCAACCATCTGACCAACAACTCATCAAACTTGAAATTGAGAACAGTATGATGCAGGACTAAATCAAGCACTTCCGGCAAAGTATCCTGTCGCATCCACGCCCACTCATCAATGTAGCTTTGCAGCAAAAGAGCGCGCGCACTTTCCACACCACTTTCGAATCGCAACTGCTTTACTCCGGATGGCGCCTGGCGTTCCAGAACCTGATCGCTGATTGGCCAGGCCAGTTCGGTGATCTGGTGACCGCGATCTTGCAGATCTCGCATGATCGTGTGCAGCAGTCTGACATGACTGACTGAGATCGGCTGATTCACGACCAGAATGCGCTCTGCGCTGTTCTGCCAGCAGAAAAGCAGAAACAGAACGATGCGCCAAGGCATCAGATAGCTGGTTCAGCTTTTAGTCATCGCACACAGACCTCAGGTGACAGCCAGCTGGAGCTAGCTGCGTTGTAATAGGCGCACAGAACAAACAGATATAGTCGCCGACTTGATAACGAGACGAAACCATGGTGTTTCGTTGGGTTTCTAATGATTGTCAGCTTTAAAATCGGGCCGCCTGCTAGGCTGCCTGCTAAACGTAATTTTCATCGTTGGGCTATGGCCACTAGCTGACCAGTCGATCGAAGCCGCCAGGGCTGTCATAAATACATTGGCTCAGACACAAATGCAAAACAGCTGTGCTGTAACGGGCTGGCTGACACCAAACTAAACAAAACTCCTACGCGCTGAAGCCATAGGCCATGTTCGGAACGACTGGTTGAAAATTTCAAACTGGGAAGTCAGTTAACATTGCAGCTGATTTATTTTCCTGCACCAGCAAAGTTGACGTTTTCCGGCGTTAAACTCTCGCTTCGGTCATGTTTCAGTGAGATTTGATTTGTGTATACTTACACTAGCACCTACGTACTGTACGTAGCATGGGAAATTTGGAAGCGGTTGATTTGCTTTCTCTTTAAGCTTTGGGTGGTTGCACGGAATGAGCTGATGTTTGAAAAGCAGTGCTGCTTTTGATCCACAATCTATATTTGATTTAATAGCGTTCTAGCGAAATTAGGTAGGCAGCCTAAGGCAAGAGGTCGGCATAACGTGGAGTAAAGCCGGTTTAGACAGTGGATTTGATCGATAGGTTTGGCCGATTGCCTCAAGTGCGTAGGAATCTGGTTGCCAAATTGCATTTAACGAGTTAGCTGATTGTTGCACAATGAAGAAGGCACTGACTGATCTTCCAGAAATTGTCTCCGGCTGCCCGCCCAGTCAGTCTGATTCGCACTCCCTTGGGCTCGCTTGTGGCTTGTTTACGAAGTGGTGGCGGCAGGCGCTTGCGTATTAGGACTGACGTTTAATTTGCGGGCCTTTACAGAGCGCGTAAAGACTAAGTGACAGATTTGGCCCTGCCGACTTCGGGGATGCCCAATAAAACTTTGCTACCAGCCGATCTCCTGAGATTTGCCCAAAGTCGTTACTAACCGCCGGCCAACGATTTAGAATCTGTGGGCTAACCGCGCTAGCGGTGGAGCGATTTTTGTTCTGGCTTCGTCCTGGTGCTACCGAGTAGTGCCGCATGGTTGATGACTGAACGGCAGCCAATCATGCATCGACAATTAGCCAGTAAATTTCTGAGGCGGACATTGTAGTTCAGTCGTTTTCTCAGACAAACTCTTTGACATGGGCGCTTTCAAGTCGGCCCATCGACCCCTTGAACGTCAGGCTGTTTCTGAGCCGTCTACTCCAAGAAAGAAATTGAATAACAACAATGCCAACCGACCTAAATCGGACCATGTTTCCTTCCTGAAACCGCATCAGAAACATGCGCTGACTCATGCCTGGAAGAACATTTCTAAAGATCACATTGGTCAGATGATTTTTCGGAAGATGCTTTCTAAATCACCTGAACTGAAGGCCGTCATTCAGCGGCATTCTGCAAAACAGGGTCAGATAATGGGATGTGGAATGGTTGAAATGAAAGTGGAGCAACAACACGCGGTGTATATCGGCGATCTGCTGGACTTGACTATAAAAAATCTGAATAAAGCTCAGATAATTGACTCCAAATGTAGAGAGTTTGGAGTTGCCCACGCCAATTTGGTGCTTTATGGAATGAAGAAAGACTTTTGGGATATATTTGGCGAAGCGATAACTGAATCGTCTAGGGAATGGCAGGGGTGGTGCAAACATAGAGAGTTACTCAGGGCTTGGACCATGCTTGGATCTTTCGTGGTCGACCGAATTAGAGATGGTAATACATACGTTGGCACATGATGCTGATTACTTTCAGTTGAGTCACTGCGCAGGCCTGCTGCGTTAGCATCACATACGTTGTTTCACTGAAAAACTTTCACCGCATAGGAGCTAGTGCGCAAGTTCCATTCTGGCTGGCTTAATTCTAAAAGGGAGTGTGAAATTATAGATTTTGGCGTTGTTGCATATAGAACAGTACGGTCACTTTTGGCTGGATAATATTCCAGGCACCACTATAAAGTCCAAACCCAACATCAGTATTGGTATTAGAGATGCGCACGGGTCGGGCACACTTGGGCCAGCCGGTCCTGGCCGGGCCGGCCCGAATTTCTAAAAATTGGTGTTAAAATACAGAGCATTAGCTAGGGATGGCCAAAGCACGTTCGCGCCGCGCCGAATAGAAAATACAAAATCACAGCCAAAAAGTGGTCCAAAGCCGTTTTTGTAACTTCAAGCGCAAATGCTTTTTTGTGTTCCGTTATTGATAGGGGGATGTGATGTATTTATATGAACCAGAGTGTGAGCTATCGAATAAGATGCATTTTGAATCATAATTCGGCCGTTAAAGGGCATTTTCCTCTCGAAAACTGAATTCGTCGTTATTCAATGGCCATTTTCTGCTAAAAGAAGAGTTGATTCAAATTTTGTTCAACCGGCTTTAAAATCAGCGCAACTCTTTACCTATATAGCACCGCTTTTTTTCTTTCCGCACTTCGGCATGGTCCCCACAAATTTGATTCTTTCTTAACTACTGAAAATGGGCATTTTCGTGGATTTTTTTCATGTTCCTCGTTCTTGTAAAAAAAACGACGAATTCGGCGCAAGATGTTCAATCGGTTCCGTGTACAGTAGACTTCAGACTTTCTAATGATATAAGAATTTGCTCTCTGCTCTTTGCCGTTAACCCCACAAACGATGTTGAAGTTTCTGTAACCCTAAATTTTTACCATTTCAGGCGTATATTGTACCCAACACTTGCAATCATACTTTTTTGCATTAATTTAGCTGGGCGACGATTATTCACATCTTTCTAGTAGATTTTAAACAATCACGTTGGTTTCACCTTCGTAACACGCGCCATAGAAAATCAGCCACCGCTGGGACGGCGACCAAGTTATAAACACTAATTTACGCGATTTGATCCACGCGGCTGTTTTGAACCCGCATTTCTCCAATTCTTCATGAAATTATGTGCGGTTTTTTGCGTAAATAATCGCATCCGGTCATGCTATTGCCGTTTTAGCGTAAATTTTGCTTCTAGCGCGAGTTATTCAAATCTGTTGCCCATAATTAAAAATGGTACCAAGTGCGCCATACAAAAGTTCTTCGCAGACGGACGCTTTTAGATCGCATTTTTCTAATTTTTCACGGAATCAAGTGCGGCTTTTTGCGTAAATTATCGCATCCGGTCATGTTATCGGCGGTTTTAGCATAATTTTTTTGCTGTAGCGTGAATTTTTGAAAACCATTGGCCATACCTACATTAGCTCTAATAGCTTTAATATTCTGACAAATTAACGATTTTTTTACCTCATTTTATTTGATTTTCCTAGAAAAATAACGTATAGATCAGTTAAAGATGAAAACTGAGTCTCAGTAAGGAAAAACTATGAAAACGAGTTAAAAAAGTGCTCTAAATTTGGACCCAGCCGACTATTTTACCAACAAAGCGGGCAAGGCCGGGTCAGAGGCTGAGTGACAAACGGGCCGGACCGGGCCGAAAATTCCGGCCGGAGCGCATCCCTAATCAGTATTACGTTGTAGAGCTCAAAAACACTGTACAGTCTCTGACAAAGCAATGCATTCTTCATCACACCAGGTTTTCGCTCTTTGTAGGCTATGAAAGTGGCCTTCGTATGAGGCGTCGGTCAATAGAAGGGGCTACACTGCTAACGGCCGACAGACCAGCGCTAGAGAGCGGTTCTGTGACCATTCCGGATGGAATTGACAAGCTGTCGGTACCTGTGCTGCCACCCCGCGTCCATTCGGTCAGCATAATGGCCAGAAGCTCTGCACCTTCGAATCCCTTTCATGGCAGCAGCATCCCCAGAAGCACGAGCCACCTCTGACTTCAATCATGCTAATGCCACTCGTTTTTGTTTCATTCCTGTGTGATTAATGTTCTAATCGCGTTGCGTAATTATCCTCAGCCCAGACGCCGCTTTTTCGCTCGTTCCACCCTGTTTGTATGTGCTTTCATTTGGCGCTGAATAAACGATTCAGGCCCCCCTGGACCTGCCGCTGTTCCAGCCCAGAAGCCGTGCTGAGGCAGAGGTAGAAAGGCGCAAAATGCACACGCTGAACGGGTCCAGTCTGAGCTATACAGAAGTGACTGTATTTGAAGTGACCTATGTGATCTTGGGACTGTGCGCTGTGGTCGGTAATGCCTTGATATTGATGGTCATTCTGCGCTATCACCATCTTCGCAAGAAAAACGAGTCACTCTACCTGATCGCTTGCTTGGCCGCTGCTGATCTTGTTGTTGGTGAGGCTTCAGCTTGGTTTTGTTTCACTGACCACTAGAGCAGTGGCTACTGCAACAACTGCTGTTGCAGCCATTAAAAACACTGTAAACAATCTAGAGTAGACATAAGGACGCATGCCCAGCGCAAATACTGCATCTAATTCTGCTGCATAAGATCTCATGTATGCTTGTACAAAACTCCGTGCTTGAGGTCTTGGTCACATAACCATGGGAATTCAGCGTCTCTACCAAATGAATACCAGAAGCTACGCCACACTCCTATCCTGCATGGTGAACGCAGTCTGGGCTGCTGCTTCGATCAAACTAAGCCAACTGATCACTGTGTGCATAGCTTACGACCGGCTTAGCGCCTTCATGGATCCGATGGCCTATCTAGCTAAAGACCATGCCCGATTCGCCTTGACCTGTCTGGCCTGCAGTGCTCTCTATGCGATCTCCATGGCTTGTCTATCATTCCTTGGGGTCGATCTACAGTCCAAAATCTACGCTGGTTGCTCTCCGGCTGCTTACTTTACTCACACCTACCGCATGTACTGGATCGGCTTCAGCTTGTTCATAGCGCTCACCGTAGTTGGAATTTACGCTTCTGCACTGCTGCTCATGTTCATCAAAAGCCGAATGGTTGGGTTGCCCACCCAGCTGACGCAGCAACTGAGCAAACAACGCAAGGTCACTGCTACTGTCACTATTCTGCTCCTGGCCTATGGCTTATTCTGGGTGGTGCCGAATGCCATGGCAGCTGTGGCTATGTTGGGTGGAAATGATTTTGTGGTCAGCAGAGCCATCTACTTTATTGCACTGGGCTCGGGTCTTAATTCGTCCGTTAACGTGCTCATTTATGCTTTCAAACATCAGACCTTTAGGCGTTACTTGTTCAGGTTTTGTGAGACCGCAAACGAATTGCGACGTCGGTCCTCCTCTAGTGCCCCTGCTCTTGAAACGTTTTTATAGTCCCCCTTTTTCTGTCCTCGTCAATGACGCATTCTATCTAGTCTGCTCTCACATACTCGAATAAAATACAATGTAGTTGAACCGGATGGACAATAGAGACATTTTGCACTACCACTGGATTTGACCTGACTGTTTTTGTTCGTTATTTGTTTTCTTATGGTGGTAGGAATGCGCTGCAATCGTCATAGTTCGTACTGCAGTCTATTTATTGGTTGCAACAACATATACAAACAAGGGTAAAAACCAGATGAGCCCTAGTATACAAATGAGAACAAGAATGATTAAGAAATGAATGACTAGGACAGTTTTCAATGCGGTTGCAGGTGGAGCTAGGTTACACAAGGTGTGAACAGTTGTGCTGACTAGTGATACTGAGGCAGTAGTAGTATTGGTTGTTGGTGTAGATGCTGTCGCAGTAGGAGTGACTCCAAGCAATTCCAAATTCCAAGCCTTGTGCTGATTGCATGCTTTCCAATGCCAGTTGCAGCAACAAACCAGATCTCCATTGAGCTCGTATTTGCAAGTATTGTCAATGTCAGCGCATCTGGAATTTCTGTCGCATCCGCGTTCAGTCGTCTGTCCGTTTCTCGACACAGTTATACAGTTCTCGGCTGTGTCTACTGCACACTCTTGCAGAGTTGTTAGACCGGTGGTGAGGTTTAGTGCAATGCAGTTGATGACCTTGCCTCTCGCAAAATCAGCGTTGCATTGATCTCTGTCTGCACAGCAACAAGTCAACCTGCTGCCTTTTGCAGAAGCTTGACACCAACTGTTCAGACCTCTGCACAGTGAACCATTGTGACAGTCGGCATAGGTTAATTGGCCATTCTCGAACTGACTCACACAGTAGTTGGCGTATGGTTTGCACTCTCTTGTGCCATTGTTAGTGTCGGTCTTCCACCTGCAGCTCTTGACCACTGGCCTGAAGTCAGCACTGTTGCAATTGTCATCGTTGTTGCAAGCACACATGATTACTTGGTCTTTAGTCACCAGCTGACAGTAACCACTGATTTTTGTCATTAGAACCAAGTCCGCCGCTTTCTTGCGATCGAAACAACCCACAGAGTGATCGCCGGCTGGAGTGTCTGTAGACCAGGGAAGGTAGTTGACGAAACACATGTCCACAGAGCTAGAATTGCACAGCTCAGATTGACGGAAGTTGTTGGTGTGGCACTGGGACATCAGTCTTCGTCCTGGTCGGTTGTCGTTGCAAAGGTCACTGTCACAGCAGCAAGCAACATGGTTGCCTTGCTTGGTGCAGCCGGACTTTTCCTCGCACTCATCTCCGCAGTCTTGAGAGACAATTTTCCGTCCCATCCACAAGGTGTGACACCACTGAGAGAATGTGCCGCATTCAGTAGTGTAGCCGCTGTCCTCATTGCACTTGAGCGCCATGCAAATGACACATACACAGACAAAAAGCCACAATTTAGTTAACATTTCAAACGCAAACACAAACGTAACAATGACAAAAACCTACAGTGTACTGTACGATGTATTCAACATTGGACCATGTTCATAAAAATTACAATACAGTTCTGGGCTTCCTCTAGTTTGCATCAGGCTTCAACATTTGTGTACTGTAGAAACACATTCTTCTAGTTTTAGTATAAGAGTCGGTCGCTGGACTGATCTACTCTCAGTATTCAGATTAACGTGGGCACATATATGCCTACTTCGTTTGTATATGTATATGTATATGTATATATACAAATGCATATTGTTTTGTATATGTATATGTATATATACATATACAAACAAAATTTCAATATTGCATATTTTTTGTATATTTGTATATTAAGAATATTATAAATTTTCTGCTGGAAAGCATGATTTCGGCAAACCAGGTGGGTTAGGGGTACCTGACGGGTGTCATTGTCATATGGTAGGGCGTTGTAGGGCTAGCCAAAAGTGAAATATTCTCAAATTGCATGAGTGTATTCCGATTTCAGGCAGTTCTCCCAACCGGTGAGAACTCTATTATGTGATACTGCCCTCAGTCTAAAATTTTTACCAGCTAAAATTTATGTTGTTGCTAAAACTCAGGCTTTTTAGGATCTGTAATATCAAGAAAATTTTTGTGCGGTGTGGGTAAGTCACCGGTGGTTGAAAATCTTTAAGTAATACAAATGCTAGCAACAAATTCAAACTTACGCTTTAGGTACACCCCTTAGTTTTAGGTTAAAAGGTATGTTAAGGCTTAGGTTCTGGCTTTAGTCTTCGATTCAGGCCTACTAGGCTCGTACATACTGTAGGTATAGTTTTAAGCAGAAATAGCCCCTGAAATCGTTATTATGCATCATAGGGTGAATGGCTGAACGGGTTTATCTGAAAAAATAATAATAATAATAATAACTGGGATGAAACGAAAAGGGAAGCGTGCGGGATTCGATTATCAATTTCGTCGTTGCGCGTGCCTACTATTCCATTTTTTCGTTTCAAACAACAAAACTCATTGCGAAATACTTCTAAAACGAAGATGAATAATATTTCGTCTTAATGCAGATGAGGCTAAACCGCAAATTTAACAAATTCTTCTGGAAAAGTTGAAGACATAGGCTCAAAATACAAAAACACCCGAAGAAACTGTAAAAATATCTCAATTACCGTATGAAAGTGGCCAAAATGTGCTAAACTACTTACTGCAAAAATATACAAATGAAAATATACAAACCGTTTGTATATCAAGTCTGTTTGTATATGTATATTGAATATTGCATCAGCAGTCCGTTTGTGTATGTATATGTATATGTATATCCAAAACATTTGTATATATATACAAATTTGTATATGTATATTTGAATATACAAACCCACACTAATTCAGATCAGACCCAAAATTGAAACTTTGGTCTAGGGAGCTGTAAGTTGAGTTGGTACAGGAATACATTTCTGTAATTCTTTCTTACTAATTTGGGCTTTTAATGTAACTTTTAGAGTACTTTAAGAATTTGTCGGTCCAAAAATATTTACTTATCAGAAAAATTTTTTCGACCCTTTTTTCGGTGTATTTTTTTCGTTTTTTTGAAATTTTTTCTAGATTTTTTCATTTCTTCCATTTTAATCGAATATTGGTCTTTTTAGTCGAACGTTGGTCTTTCATGGCGTGTAAAACTGTTAGAAAAACTGCAGAAAAGACTACGTTTGGTATTTATAGGACAAAAAATCAGAAAGGTGATAGAAATTTACATATGCGCTTATTAACGAATCGGAACTTCCTGGGCGCTGTTTCATGACTGTTTTGTCGTCGATTCTTATGTTTCGGGTCTGAAATGACACAGAAAAGCGTTAGGAAAACGTAAGTGCTAGGTAGGTAGGATAGATACTCGTCACAACACACAATACGAGCTGGAGTTTTTTAAAACTGAAAAAAACAGAAACTTTTTTCGAAAAATATCCATCTCTAATTCTAATCCTCCTCCTATTTTCTCATTTGTATAGTATAAGGTTTGACTGAGCCCGAAAACCAGACCACTATTTATCAGTTCAGCCAAACAGAGCCAGTTCTAACAACGATGACCCAGTGTGTATGTTTGTATTGTATTGACAGCAGCTGTAGCCGCATTCAAATCTCATACACAGTTTGACGTCTATTCAGTGTTTGGTGCGAGCCACCCACCGGCCGGCTGGGTGCGTCTACGTGCCAGCGCAGCCATTTTCTTGTTTGCTAACCGCATTCCGGTGGCGCTTATTTTTTGCGGCTGCTTGTAATTTACTCCGGTATTTTAGACCAACAACATTACCTTGTGTGCTGTTTTTCCAATGTTCTACTTGTCTGCGCTGCTCCGATTGGTGCTTCTTTTTGTTTTGCCCAACGGCTGTTTGGGCGCCGGTGGTGCGTTCTCGGGCAAGAGTCTCTACAGTCGCAAGGACCCGCTGGTTCAGCTGGAAGCCAACACTTTCGGATCGACGGTGCTAAATGCAGAGACCAGTTTTATCGTCGAGTTTTATAAGGACTGGTGCGGCCACTGCCGAAACTTCAAACCGATATTTCTACGATTTGCCCAGGATGTTCAGGACTGGAGCAGAGTGGTCAAAGTGGCTGTTATCAACTGTGCCTCCGAAGAGAATATGCCGATTTGCGCCGCCAATGGTATCAGAGGGGTGCCTTTTCTGAAGGTATACAATGCATTTATTTGGTTGACTGGCTGGGTGTAGATTCATTGCTAAATTAGGGTCGAACTGCCAAACCGGAAACGCAATTTGTCCCCGGACGAAGGGCTCTTAGCTATGAATTAGTAGCTACCCAACTGCTAAAGGTGCGTCTTGCCTTGCATGCCCACTCAACGCACGTAGCGCACCGCAACTGTAGCCGTTAGTATCAGCAATAGAATAAACATTTACATCACTACTCACAGATCGGTTACTTACAGCGTTCTGTTGATTTAAAGTGGCATATAAAGTTGCTTTTTTGCAGTATTTTCCGCGAAGGTCGCCTAATTACAACAGTGCTCTGCCGCAACAGTCGTTCCGATCGGTAGAGAAACTTCGAAAACAACTGACAGAATCAATACTAGCTGAATACGACGTTAGACACTATCCGGACTGGCCCAAGTTCGACTATTTGCAACCGTAAGCCGGAAATTGACTTATAAAGCTTCTTTAAATTTTGGAAGGAAAGGAACACATGTTTAAGTAAATACCTAAAATTACCCAAGTACATGTAGTACGTACGTACGGAACGACGGCACAGGTGTTCAGTAGGAGGGGATTACAGCTGCAATCGGAACTATCTCGTACATTTAGACTTCCGAACACAAGTATACAAATGTAATCACGAACAATTCTGTTTGCTAGATTTTGTTCTTTATTTGTATATTTCAATCAGACTACCTAAGTCTCAGACCAAACGAACAGATTTATTGTTTTCGAAAGGGTTCTGCAAAAACTGGTATCCATTTTCAATCAAATCACAGCAGATGGTACCATACCAGTACTGTGTTATGTACGTCGGTACTGTGCCGTGCCCCCTCATTAACGCTGTTTTTCTGTGCTTTACAGTACCTACGCGTCAAAATAGATCAGACTGCTGTTGATTAAAGCAATCTGATTTAGCGTGAAAGTTTACGAGGATTTGTGGCTAGAGGTTCCGTCGGCAGTGAATCAGTTGGCGATAGTGTTTGAGAGGTCCAACTCGTCATCGTCTCTGGGCGCTCAGGTCTGTTTGCCTGCTCACAAAGCACTGCCGGTTGTGATTGTCGGTGCTTTCAGCTGCTGTTGGACCTGAGCAAACAGAGCTACACCTGGCTGACGGCCAGGAGGTGTCTCAACAATCACTTGCTTGTGCAGCTACTCAACATTGTTGACTTCCCCTCGGTGGCACTGTTCGAGCGCGGAAAAACAACCCCTGTTTACGTGTCAGAGTAAGTGGCAGCTCTGCGTTATTGGACACCACCCCTCTTTTACTATTGACCACTGGTTCCGGACTGGGGTAGTGTCCTACTAAGGCAATTACTGCACTGTGCACTGCAAACATTCTTTTCTTACTGTACGTTGCAGACACCGCTCTAGTACAAAGCACACTGTGTAAGTATGACTATGTAGTTGTGGCTTTAGCATTGTTGTTGGGCACGTTTTTATCTACAACTGACACTGGTTATGGGTAGGGCCCGACCGGATGCTAATCCTAAACCGGATGTCTCAAAAGTTTTTGTCTTCCGGTTGTGAATAGCTGGCCGGTCTGGCACTACTGGTTTTGGATAGGACTCTGCTTAAGGTTTGCGGATGGGCATGTTAGTTTGTTGGTTTCACCGATTCGCATTAACATGTTAAACTAGGTGCTTCGATGTAACTGCAGTTTTAGAAGTCAGGAAAACAGCATTTGTGTATGTTCATTGTGTGTGGGTGGGTGGGTACCTTTACCATGCACCATACATGGGCCTGCGCGTGGCTTACTCATTCCCCTCACCGACCAAGGGACCTCTAGGAGATGGAGGCCCTCTCGCCTAAATTTTTAGCGACTTTTTTCACGAAATCGGCCTACCACACCCTCCGTAACTCCTCTATTTTTTCGGCCCATCATGTACTGTAAGTGCCATAAAATATGTATGTATTACCACCATAACTGAATTGATACCACAGCAACGTTTCAATTTGATTCAAGACTGAACTATTACAGTCAGGCACTTAACGCCGTTTATGGTACTGGCACCATATAAGGTGTACCTTATACGGTGCCAGTACCATAAACGACATTAGTGCCTGACTGTATTACGTAAGTACGTACCTATTATTTTTCCTCATGTCGGAGCACTTGGTTTTTATAATAATACTTGGCTTTGTTGGGTTTGTTTGAATGACAGCCGTATTATGACGATCAGTTTACAGGTTGCGACGTCTGTTGTTGACAGATTTGCAGAGGTTCAGTCCTTTCGACACTTCCACCACTGAAAAGCTGACAACTGCTACAACACCTTCCACTCCTCTTACTACACCTTCTCCCGAACAGTAAGTGTGACTGTAAAGGAAGCTTACAAACAGTCTACTGTGGTTATCAGATGGCGGGCCAAGTATTACGCATCGGAGACTGATCTGTTGCTCTCTCTCTGGTACGCTCTATACGAAGAGGTGCCGGCTGTGGGCGGTGACACCATCAGAGGGTCGAATTTGACTGCGCTGAAAAATTTTGTCGAAATTCTAAAGCTGGTCTGCTCCCAGAATTGTGCTCTAAATACACATCCAATATTATTCTTTCTAGTACTACCCTCGCAGTGCAAATGTGCGACGCACTATGACAAGTTTGGGTCTGAAGCCCGCCGACCCTGTGAGTCTGTTTCCTCGTTATCTGAGTCTAGAAATTGGAATGGAATTACGTAGTTTCTTGCTAAAAATCTGGATTTCGGCTCAAAAAATGCTCGAGTTTGATTTCAGGTAGATCGCAGCCAGAAAGCTAGGTCGGTCTTCAGCGATCTGCATACGTTTCTGTCATCCAAACATCAGTTGTCGTCAACTGACTGGCAGAGTCAATTCAGAGACGCTGAGGCAAACTGTTTTCCTGCTTTGCCCTTACAAATCACCAAGAGCCAAGACTGACGAACACAAATTACTAACTTTGAGTTGAAACAATTTGTATTCGCCTCTTTTGATATGTCGACCTTAATACGCTCTTAATATGCTGTTGACAGTGGCGTACCCAGGATTTTGTAAAGGGGTGTACAATTTTGAAGTTGCTTGATTTGGATAGGGCGAGAAATTTTTGAAAAGTTAGCCTTCAAAATCGCATTTAAAACGGATTTTCTGGGCTTAAAATAGGCAGGTACAAGTAATAATTTATTCGTTTCTCTTATTTTTGCCTAGTTTTTCTACCTACATTGCACCTCCAGCACAAAAGGGGTGTACCCACCCTACATCCGCTAGGTACGCTTCTGGTTGCTCAGCACCTCTCGTAGTCTCAAACAAACACAAATTTGCTTAGAACGTAGGGGAACAAAAAGGCACACGCTGAGAACACAAGCAAGAGACGAACACAATTGTTTGATGGTTTAGTGTTCTTAATTGGCTCTTCAACATGGACTAGGGCGACTGTTTTTCAAGGAAACCTACATTTTCTGCATTTCAGCGCCGAAACGGCTATCCATTCCCAAAGGAGGCGGACTGGGACCACTGCAGAGGTTCGGAGGTTCAATTCCGAGGCTTCACTTGTGGAATGTGGATGAATTTCCATTCTCTAACTGTGCACGCCTTCTTGGAAGACGGCAAAAGTAACCGTCTCAGTCAGCTGAGATGTGTGATTTGCATAAAATCGCTTATCAGATCTCGGCTTCCAACCGTTGAAAGTGCTGAAAGCAATTCAAGGCTGGGTGCACAGCTTTTTCAGCTGTCGTCACTGTGCGCAACACTTCATGAAACTGACAACGCAGACGCTGAAAATGCAGGACTGGGTAAGGGAAAAACAGAAAAAATTGTAAAAAATGAGGTTTGGAAATTTTTCCAACGGGTCAGAAAAACTGAAAGAAATTTGGAAAATCTTCACAAATTTCGGTAAAATTTTGAAGAGCAAAACCATACATTTACTAGGGGGTTTGGGGGCTACTCCCTAGCTAGAAAGGCCAAACCCCCAAGCAGTACTAGTAGTGGCTCCAGCACTAACGAATCGACTAAAAAATCACTAATTTTAGCTTATTAGCTTGAAAAGCCTTTGGAAACCACATTTGGCGTTTGCGCTGCTGATAGAGGAATCAGTGTTTTTGGAAACCCATTTTTGGTTGTTTTTATCTCTAAAATGCTATTCGGCGACTTAAAATAGCCATTTTCAGCCTCCGTATACTGAGAAAAACGTGCTAAAAACGCATTTCCAGGCGTAAACTTTTTAAAGTTTTGGACCCCCTGGCCGGCCTAGACCTGTTACAAGTATGAGCAAAAGCTACATATGAAAGTGAAAGATACTGTACGTACATTTTAGTGTCTGTCTGACTGGTCTTTAGGTGTACTTTCCGTCCGATGTAGTGATGTATTTGTGGCGGGCCCACAACAACGTCAACAATCGGTTGCACGGTGACGTCACAGAGGACCCTTCCTTCCCCAAGCGTCAATTTCCGCCACGATTTCTCTGCAGTCATTGTCACGCAGTGGCGGCGCGGCATGGCAACGACTGGAACACGCGTCACGTGATGAGGTACTTGCTGGACTTCTACACCGACATTCGACCGTACAGCAATGGAACCAATCCCAGAGTGATTAGCTCGGGCCACTCAGACATTTTCAGAACTCCTTGACTCTCCACTGACAGTTTACTCGTTCTATACTCTACGTATGTACAGAACCGTACAGTTTTACCGGTGAATAAAATGAACTGGTGCCTAAAGGTGTATGGATAGCAGCATTTATGTAATGTGCACTCATGTAAACAGGTCATCCGCCCGCCGCAGTGGGATGTCTTTTGGTAGTCTGAGCCGGTAGCCGAAATTCGCGTAAAATGCTATAAAAATCGCTCAATTTTGACTGAATTTGCTAAGTTCAGACATGGGCTACTAGCATTTTGGCTGAGTGGGTAGTAAATTTTCAAATCCTGCCTGAGGGGATGGTAAGCCAACATTTTTACTAAAATCAACGTTCTTAGGCTTATGTTTCGCTAAGATACGTAAGCTAGTTCTTCTAATATGTAATTCCTGAAGGGGGGTAGCAACGTCTGAGGAGGTCAAATCCCCTCACCCCCCCTTTGCCCATGCCTGGCTAATTTCTAAAATTGCTGATTTAATTTTATAGTCTGAAATTGTAAAGAAAATTGTGCCTACAAATTGCTTACTCCTATGTGCTTGGGCTACACTAGCTGACTGACTGACAGATTTCGATTGGTACAGAAGGTGGCGGTACCTAACAGATGAGGGTGTCTATCATGGGTGCAGCATCAAGTGGCGCTCTAGAGGTGGAGCGAACAACTTCTAACATAAGGTTTGTAGGCTTGTCTGCCGCCGCTGCCAGACATTCTAAGCTGTCGCAGCTTCCGTTTCTGGCAGTTTTATTGTGTTCATCTGCTTGAAAACTGCCTTTGCTGATAGGATGCGTGGCCTTGCGACAGGACATCAGTTGTACGAGATTGCCCAGACCCAGGCGAAAGTTGTCTGAGAGAATTCCATAGAGCAGAGGGTTGAGACAGGAGTTCATGTAAGCCAGGATCTGCGCGAACACTTGAAAGACCCAGAGCAAAGGATCGTCCGACTCGCTCTCAGGATAGCTGAGTGCCTTGTTGAAAAAGTTTATGTTCAGCGGCAGCCAGCACAGCGCGAAAATTACTGTTATCATCAGCAGCAGCCGCGTTACCCGTCGCTTCAACCTAAATCGGTATGGTTTACAGCAAAGTAAGCAAGTTCTAAAATATACTGGCAGTTGTGTATCCAGGGTAGGGTGGGGACACTCCCCTTTGTAGTGGAGGTATGTAGGATGAGAAAGTCTGTCAAAAATAGAGAAACTAATGAATTATGTAGTAAAACTGTCTTTATTATGCTCAGAATGCCTTTTGAATGCGTTTCTGAAGGGTAAATTTTCTCGCAAGGCCACTTTATACTACTAAAACTTGTAATTTCTCTTAATTTTATGCCCGGAATGCCTTTTAAACGCTTTTTTAAGGCTAATTTTGCTGAATTTTCTTCCTCTGGCCCAACCAGGCACTTTCAAAATTTTGCAAAATCTTTGATACGCCGCTGTATACAGGGGTCTGTACAAATACAACGCAGCAGATATTTTACTGTAGCAATCGTAAATCTCAACCGATTTGAATCCTTTTTGAATGAAGATTGATAAATGCTTGAAAGATAGTTAACCCGGTCAAAATAACCGGTCACATATATGTGACACGAAACTATAGATCTGACATTCGGAATGCAATCCGAACAGGTTCGCGTTCTGAAATCTACCTTTAAACGTTCGAAACGTTTTTTTAGATATGTTCGTCCACCACCAACCAAATGTTCGGAATCTTCGTCTCTTGATTCGCTTTCCAATTTTGAAAAGAACCTTTTTTCCGACCTAAAAACAAATGGAAATGAACCTTTGGTCAATCACAAATGAACCTTTGGTCAACCACAAATGAACCTTTTGTTAACCACAAATGAACCTTTCCTTGATGACAAATGAACCTTTCCTCAACGGCAAATGAACCTTTCCTCAATGACAAATGAACCTTTATCTGCACACGAACCTTTGCAGATCGGAACCATTACGAAATTTTCGTAATTGGCGCCTTCTTTTTCTGCTGCCGAATTGAACCTCAGGAACATGGTTGACAGTACCTACTCTGATGAACGGCAGTGTTATAAGTGGCACGAATTATGTGCTACCGTTGTCAGGTCAGGTTGTGTGTTGGTATGTGTGACTGGTTATTTCACTGTAAGCCGAATTTCTTTTTCAATGACAAAACCTGTAATGGTAAAGCCTAACAAGTATGCCATGCGTGCTGCTTCTGCTCCTCTCTAATTGATTGCATTGATGATAAAAACGTGGTTTGCTTTTCAATCAGTTTCATATCAGCAACTCTCACAAGCAATCCTTAAGCTGATTCAGTGTTAGCATTCTATTGAGATTGGTCACTAAATTGGAAGTATTGGCTTTGTTCTTCTGTGTGACTGGACAGCACACTTGGTGTTGCTTTCTTTACGGCAGCCGTAGCACACTTGGCCCAAATACGAGGTCTTGCCTGAAAACCAAAGTCAATAGGACCGATTAAATCATGCAGGCCAAAGGTTCGTAGTTTAGTTCATAGACTATAGGTACAGAATTCACCATGGCAAAGGTTCAGAATTAGGTGCCGCACACTTGCATCAAAAGGTTCGTGGCCAAGTATGGAAAGGTTCATAGCAAGTTAGTTAAAGGTTCGTGGCCATCTAAGCAAGGTTCGTGGCAATTTGGTTAAAGGTTCGTGGCAATTCGGTTAAAGGTTCAGAGCCATTTAATGGAAGGTTCGTTGTAGTCTGGCTAATGGTTCGTAGCAAAATTGGCTCACCCCGAACCTTTCAATGGTTCCTTTATATGTTCGCTTTGTTTTGAACGAACATATAGATGAAAACACGAACCTGAAACCTGAACGATTTCGTTCGGATTGGAAGTTCGCAATTCATTACGAATCGTTCATGTCGATTCTCTGAAAAGCAGAAAAAGGGGTGGTCTTTTCGAATGGGTTAAAAGACTATTAGATACTCTGTTTGTAGTTCATTTGCTGTTTGCCCTCAAAGTCGAAACAGAGATTTTAGCAATAAACAAAATCGACTTTTTATTCCGATGCACTTCATAATAAAACAGAGTCCTACTGCTGGGGCTAAGGTATCATCTTTGAAATTACACACCCCCTTTCAAAATAGAAATGCTGCCTAATTATATGCGTACGTAGATATACCGCAAGTCTCATACATAGAGCGGTAGGTAATTACAGATTCGAAGCGCGACACAAAGCAAAGTTAAATGGGTTTGGTCTCAAAAGTCGATAGCAGTCATTTTTCATTTACACTTAAAGCACTCACTTTATAGTTTCTCTGGAGAATCGGTGCCAATCTCCTTGCCAGAGTCTGCGAATCAGCAGCACATACAGCACACACGTCACACCGAGCGGTACCGCGAAGGCGGCTATGTTGAAGCTCAAGAAAAAGGCGCGCACACTCGAAGGGGACGCCGAGCCGTCTATCATCCCCAGATAGAGCACGCAGGCACTCCGGTTCTGTCCTTGGAACTCGTACCGGTAAATGCCGCATGTACTTAGCACGTGTACATTACCCACCAGCACCACCACCCAAACGCAGGTCAGCAGTCCAGCTGTGTTTAGAGTGGTCCGTGCCGGTAGAGAACGAATCGGTACAACCACTGCCTGAAACAATGGGTCGGTTCGTTTTATCTCCGTCGTACTGGGGGGCTTACGGCCCTACGATCAGACCTTCAGGTGCATTTCGTAATAGAGGGGAGGGTTGTTGATAAGGAGGCTGCCGGAAGTGCTCTATAGCAGTTGCCTACTCCTAGTCCGAAAGGACAAAAAGTTTCTACAACAACAACAAACCCCGATAAGTCGTCATCTCGGACGTTTTGCCCTTCTTTCACTGCCCAGCCACGTCCTAGCCATGCTGTTTGGTGTCAGTCACTAAGAGAGCGCCTGGTATGTTGACGTCATGGTGCTGTCAGCTCCCGACGGCCGCCGGTGCCCGGCATAGTTGGTTTCCGGACAGCTCCTGACGTCGTCAAGCTTCTCCTCCAACGCGGCATGCTTTCGGTGCAACGGCAGATCCAGTCGGTCGCCTTTTACCGCCTCCCTGTCACCAGATGTCGGTGGCCTGGGTTGGGCTTCTTGCTGCCGCCGACAAACACTTTGCGACAAGAAACTTGCCCCGTCGAGTGGATGAGCGCACGAGCACGCGCACAGTGGCTATACGGCCTAAACCACTATACCAACTGTGCCGGCGAACCAATACCATCTACATATGCTTAAAAAGTACAGTAGTGTTTTGGCACTACCGTATGTACTGCTGTATCTCTGTTCTGTTACTACTTTCATTAGGAAGCCCGTTTTTGGTCGGGATCTTCATTAATTTAGGCGGCGTCGCTACATTGGACAAACTAAATCAATAAACACATAAGACTAGTAATTGATTAGCCTTCGAACCTACCAGGAATCTGTCAAAGGCCAAGAGCACCAGCGTCCAAACACTGGCGTAGGCAGAGACGTGCTGCAGATAGGTGTTTACGTAGCACCACTTAGCTCCGAACGGCCACGAAGTGTGAGCGTAGGAGAAAGCAGTGAAGGGCACACAGAAGGCTAAGAACATGAGATCGGCACAGGCCAGACTAATCACCAGCAGATTGGTGCTCTGTTGCAGCGATCTGTAGATGGTGAACACCACGATCACCAACAAATTGCCGACCAGCCCGCACAAGACTATACAGGCGAATATAAACGGAACCACCACCTGTACCAACAGTTCGACGTTGATTTGTCCTGTCACGTTCATTCTAGGTAGATCTGAGCCGAGCAAGCCGGTCGGCCGGATACCAGTGCAGACATTATAAATAAGAGCGGCCGAGATTGGGTTTCCCTCCGACGCAGAGGGATGTCTTTTTCTGCAGCGTTCTGGTGGCTCATAAAATTTGACAGAATGTCGCTTGTAAGCTGCTTATTTAGTGAGCAATAGAGCTGGCAATAATTATACTGATCGGCTTAAAGTCAAATGAGCTAGAAAGAAACGCGCCGCCGGGCGTGGCGGCGCAATTGCCGCAATCAAGCGAGCCACTGCTTGCTCGCTAATAATTCTCAGAGAAGACCTGTACAAGTCGCTAGCTCATATTGTCTCTGCGACTTATTAGCAAGACTTCGAGCAAGGCGCTGATTGAATCGTTCGAGCGCAGCACAAAACATCCAATTTTAATCAGCTTCTTCCATCCGCACGTAATCTCATGCAAAAATAGTTGCTTTTCTCGTTCTGTTCCGCGTGTGTCCGCTATTTTCGAAATACTATTTTTTCCCGATTTTCGAAAGATTTTGTGTCTAAGAACTTAACTGTTTTAGTGCATGACCTAAGGTTTTCGACTTTTCGTTGATTTTCCATTTTCTGTATCTGTATGGTTTGTGCTTTACAGACTTCGATTTGACAGTTTCATTTTCAGCGGACTAAATGGAAAGACTCTGAGCAGAAAACTTATTTTAACAGTCCGGGAATTAACGATAACGGCATATGGTATCGGTATACAAATATGGCATTGCTACCATACTTGATTTCTGGTAGCATAATGTCGTTATTTCCCTGACTGATTAACTCCTTTCTTACTCAGTTTTGCTTTCACTCAAGAGTAGAAAGTGAACTGTTCCGTTCATAGCATTAATTGCGACATAACAGATTACACGTATTTTCAACAGCACAACTTTAAAACTACAATTCTTTTGGATCGCACCTCTTCACCGCAAAAACGTATGGGTGCACCCAAAGGCTTCAACATTTTTGGCGCTTATCCCCACCGCCTTCGCATGTCTTTCTAGGGAAAAATTGCGCATAGCCTATTATGCGCATCCAAATTTTGCTCGATGGTTTTATCTACACGTGTCAATCATATTCATTGCAATCCACACCACACACGTGTTGTTTCGAGAACGCATCAAATTGCCGCTTATCAGCCCGTGTTTTCCGGCCATGTACCAACCATTGAACGAACCTTTTAAACCGGGGGTAATCCTTCTTGGGTGGTCTTTTCTGTGCGGATATGTTATGATTTTGATCGAGCCTCTGTCAAGTGATACAGTGCATGTTTATGTTTGTGTTTGTACTTGGATACGAGTTAAAATAAGTCAGTGTACAGACATCACAGTTTTACTGAAAAAATATAGTGGCTATGGAGTACAAATAATAACAAGTAGTTGCCTCTTTCAATACTTCTCTTCCTTGCTCTCCTTATAAATTGGCGTCACCTCGGCGGGGGCAGGTACGTAGACTGGCGGCAACTGCGACTCATTGGCCCAGGCTTCCACTCCTTTCAAGACTGCCAGTGGCTGCTGCGTCATCATTCTGACCGTACTACCGGGCTGTATGTTCTGACCGGGCGACGGTATCAGATATACCGGCACCACACTGCCCGCATGCACGTGGCCACCGCAAGCCTTCTGCTGCTGCTTGAAGAAGCAACAGCATTTGAGGATCACCTTGAACACGTAGACGTTGATCACCGTCACCACAGCCAGCCAGAACAACGAGCAACGCAAACGACGACCATGCACACTGAAGGTGAAGGTGAGCATGACAAAGATGATCAGTGCGATCAGGTTCCAGATCAACGCGAACACATGCAACGTGAGGTGCGGGATCATCAGGCCCCACTTGCCGTGCCGCACTCCGTGCAACATCATGCCCACGCAGACTGCCACGATAGAAGTCCAGATCAACGCCGCTAACAGCATCTCTCGGTCCACTTGTCGTCCCATCAAGTACGCATGGCGCTGGTGGTACACGTAGGTCTGGTAGTGGTGCCACTGCGCGTCTTGTCTTCTAGCATTGCGCTTCTTTTCACGAGAGGACTTCCACTCTTTGGTTTTGTGTGTCTTTTTGTGCTCAACCGCCGACCCTTCGTTGTAGCTTCGGTGCTCCTCTGGCTCGGTTTTGTTCTCCGGCACAGCCACTCCGCCCGAATCGATCTGTCGTTGCTGATGGTGGTGGTAGTAGTGGTGGTGCACTTGTTTGCTGCAGTTTAGTTGCTTATTGTTTTATTTTGAAAGGTTACAGTTGGCTTAAAGAGCTGATTCGAAAGGTTTCAAGCCTACTAAACCAAAGAGCAAAGTCTGTTGTGGTGAAAGAACGAATTTAACAGTCAGGCACTTTACTCCGTTTATGGTACTGGCACCATATAAGGTGCCGGTACCATATATGGTACCACCACAGTCCCCGAACGTGGGGGTACCATATATGGTACATGGTGCCAGCACCAAACGGCGTAAAGTGCCTGACTGTAGAATATTTACCGACAGGCTCGAGCGAACGCCGAAAGCAGGAGAACAAAGATGATGGCTACGAACATGGTCTCGATGATTGCCCAAACGTAGGTAAAGGTCTTTACGTGGCAGCAACACGACATGTACTTCTCGTCTTCCGGGTCCCATTGGTTGCCGGCTACCACCACCGGGGGAGCCACTCCATCTATGGGCACCTTGATTGCCTCTTGTTTCAGCTGCGGCTTCTTCTCTTCTTTTTCATTCTCTTTCACTTCTGCCTTCTCCTCCTCCTGCTTTTGCGGGGCCTTTGCTCCCCAAACCATGCCGCGGTGTATGTCCTAGAAAGGTCTACAAGTCTACAGACACCGGTCATTGGGCACAAGCTTACTCTATAATAGCCGTAAGTGTTGTATCGGCTATTGCCAGAAGATGCGGGCACCCGCAGAAATACCATGCGACCTAGAAGCTGGCACTGCTTGTTGGTGAAGGCTCGTTAGGACTGCAGTGCTTAGCAACCAATTCGGTCGCTTAGAGACCAGCGTTAGTTGGCTTAATCAGCCTTAATTAAAACCTTGCTTCCCTGCAGCGTGAAGCCGTGAACGTTAGCTAAAAGCCAAACATCCAGAACAGATGACAGCTCTCATTCTAAGCCGTCGGATAGAGATAACAAAAGCAGTGTATAAGAAGCTTTTTCGCACTCATAATTTTATTTTTACAACGTCAGCATTGAGCAACATGTTCAAAGTAATTTTGGCCTTCACTACAGTCGGACTCGTTTTGGCGGGTAGGATTTTTGGTCTAAGGGGAAGGACACTACACTACCCCCTCTAAAAGCTACCGGCCGGCTTAAAATAGTAATAGATTTAGGCCTGACTTTTTAGACTAGACTAACTTAAGTTGAGTTTAAACTTTTACGCGGGTAGATGTGATTTGAGAGCATAAAAATTTGAAATAACAGAGAAGTTTAGGCACCAGGCCTGGAGCTTGTCCCAAACCCAACTGGCCTTCCAGCAGGTTCGGAGCTTGTGTGGTTATGTGTGATGCTGATGAAGAATGCGCAGAAGGTCACCAATGCTGCAACAACGGATGTGGCCGCACCTGCGAAGAATGTATGCTTCTTTCGTACCTATAGCCCTTTTCAGCAGACCACGATTTCTCAAGATATTGGCCAGCTAGCTTTTTGAATGATTTTTAGCCTGTCCATTCGATTCACACGTCTCAGAAACTAAGCTAGGTGCTTGCGTTGAAGAGTGTAGCTCGGACGCAGAATGTGCTTTTGGGAGATGTTGCTCGAATGGCTGTGGGCACACATGTCAGGAAAGTATGCGAACTTTTTCTTTCCAAACTTTTCTGCCAGAACTTAGCTTCAGATTGCATGTTCGATTTTGTGCATCGATCTAAAAGAGGTGCCTGTGTAGAGGAATGCAGTTCGGATGAGGAATGCGCCTTTGGACGGTGTTGCTCGAACGGCTGTGGACACACTTGTGAAGAAAGTAAAACTTACGTCACATATACATGTACAAAAAATGCAGTATAAGTGGGCTGTAATCACCCTAACTAACCCCATCCAAGTTACGTACTGTACATGACTGGAGTGTAAGTTTTCATCATTTAGCCTGCATGTTTGACGATTTCAAAGCGTCAAATCAAGTAAAACGGCAAAAATTGGGTGCTTGTCTTGAACTTTGCTCCGACGATCTAACCTGTGGTGCAGGAATGAAGTGTTGTTCCAACGGCTGCGGACATACGTGCGTCAAAGGTTTGAGAATTTGCATTTCTGTGCAAAATCAAACCTACATACTACTGGTTTAGCTTGTGATTCGGAAGGGCCGTTGTCCGAACTTCCTCAGCACTGTTGGTGGTCTGAAGTGATAGACAATGACGGCTGTGTCAAACATAAAATGGATTGCTTGATCGCTTAGGACTTCTGCAGTCCATTTAGGTCTAGAAGCTTATAAACTGTTTAGCAGAAATTTTACTGCTCATAAACTTTAGTGCATCTTAAAAGTTTCAGATATACAGGGTTCTTCGCCCCAAATCTACTGTGTGTGTGTGTGGCGGCCGGCACGTACAGTACGTAGGTAGTTTGTGCGTGATGTATGGCGCAGTTTAGGGCTTGTGCGTGCGGTGTACATTAGCGGACGTGCGTTTGGTGGTTTAAAGTGGGCAGTAGAGAGCAAAATAAAGGCGCTGATTGGGTGGGTCGAGTGTTATCGAGTTATTTAAGCGGCTAGAAAAAGCAAATTTAAAGCCAATAATTTGTAATGCAGCACGAGCAGTTCGAGCTGGCGCGTTTGTGCGAGGCGCCGTTGTGGACCGGGCAAAAAACGGCCATCTGATAGCTTTTAAAAAGTTGCTGTCAGCGCCACGGCGAGTGCCTGTGGTTGGTCGGGCCTAAATCATCGTGACGCACCCATTGCTGGCGTAGTTATAGTAGTAGTTCCGATCACCTGCGAGGCCGGAGCATGCGAAAATCCATCATATCCTTCAGGAAAGCTTCCGCCAGTTCGATCTCGTCGCTCGGCGTCGGCCGCAAGACCACTTTGGCCGACCTTCTCTCCTTGTTCGACAAGAATTCCATTCGCGAGGTTTCCTTGCCCACCTCGCAAACTCTCTTCGATGCGAGGTAAGCCTAATTTGCTGGCTATCTGCGTAATTTTTGTTACTAGTTAGATTGGTTGACAACCTTTGAAGTTATCAAAAGTATTGGCTAAACTGGGGCACGTAGACGACATGGCTTTAAGCAGTAATACCGTACTGTACGTACATACTGTATGTGTTTTGTGTACGTTCATTTAGGGTTGGGTTTGGCCTGTCGGTTTTTCGAGTTTTTGCAAAAAAAATCAAATGACCATTATTCCATCAATTTTGCAACAACTGTAAAGATCAATTAAGAGTCAGTCTCTGAACTGATCGAGTTTTGGTCCTTTGCCTTATTCAGACCCAAAATTGAAACTTTGGCCTAGAGAGCTGTAAGTTTGTACACTAATACATATCGATGGGTTATGTAACCACCGCAAAGGATTTCCCGATTCGACGCTCCACGCTCGAGATACAGCCGTCTGAAAATCGGCTCGCTTAACTATGGGGCAAAAATTTCGAACTTGAATTTCTTTCCTGCTAAAAACAGTTGGGACCTAGAATTTGGGGATTTTACGTAACTTTTAGAGTACTTTAAGAATTTTTGGTCGGTTTTCGATTTTGACGAAAAAATTTTTTTTCGACCCCCTTCCCGCCCCCCTAGCTCGTCTGGAACCCCCCCTATATGGGTTTTTTTATTTCAGATTATTGTAGCGCCATTTGTTGGCTACAGATCGGTGCCAAGCACGATAGCTCGCGACCCGGGGTTTTGGAGTAAATTGACTTCAAATGGCTGAAATCGCATTTTTTTTCCAGTTTTACTATGGGACAAAATTTCGAACTTGAATTTCTTTCCTGCTAAAAACAGTTGGGACCTAGAATTTGGGGATTTTACGTAATTTTAAGAGTACTTTAAGAATTTTTGGTCGGTTTTCGATTTGGACGAAAAAAATTTTTTTCGACCCCCTTCCCCGCCCCCCTAGCTCGTCTGGAACCCCCGTATGTGGTTTTTTTTATTCCAGATTACTGTAGCGCCATTTGTTAGCTACAGATTGGTGCCAAGCATGATAGCCCACGGCCCGGGGTTTTGGAGTAAATTGACTCCAAATGGCTGAAAATCGCATTTTTTTTTCCAGTTTTACTATTGGTCAAAATTTCGAACTTGAATTTCTTTCCTGCTAAAAACAGTTGGGACCTAGAATTTGGGGATTTTACGTAACTTTTAGAGTACTTTAAGAATTTTTGGTCGGTTTTCGATTATGACGAAAGAATATTTTTTCGACCCCCTTCCAGCCCCCCTAGCTCGTCTGGAGCCCCCCTATGTGGGTAATTTTATTTCAGATTATTGTAGCGCCATTTGTTAGCTACAGATTGGTGCCAAGCACGATAGCCCACGGCCCGGGGTTTTGGAGTAAATTGACTTCAAATGGCTGAAAATCGCAAATTTTGTCCCATAGTAAAACTAGAAAAAATCTGATTTTCAGCCATTTGAAGTCAATTTACTCCAAAACCCCGGGTCGCGGGCTATCGTGCTTGGCACCAATCTGTAGCTAAGAAATGGCCCTACAATAATCTGAAATAAAAAAACCCACATATGGGGGGTTCCAGGCGAGCTAGGGGGGCGGGAAGGGGGTCGAAAAAAATTTTTTTCGTCCAAATCGAAAACCGACCAAAAATTCTTAAAGTACTCTTAAAATTACGTAAAATCCCCAAATTCTAGGTCCCAACTGTTTTTAGCAGGAAAGAAATTCAAGTTCGAAATTTTGTCCCATAGTAAAACTGGAAAAAAAATGCGATTTTCAGCCATTTGAAGTCAATTTACTCCAAAACCCCGGGCCGTGGGATATCGTGCTTGGCACCGATCTGTAGCCAACAAATGGCGCTACAATAATCTGAAATAAAAAAACCCATATAGGGGGGGTTCCAGACGAGCTAGGGGGGCGGGAAGGGGGTCGAAAAAAATTTTCTTCGTCAAAATCGAAAACCGACCAAAAATTCTTAAAGTACTCTAAAAGTTACGTAAAATCTCCAAATTCTAGGTCCCAACTGGTTTTAGCAGGAAAGAAATTCAAGTTCGAAATTTTTGTCCCATAGTTAAGCGAGCCGATTTTCAGACGGCTGTATCTCGAGCGTGGAGCGTCGAATCGGGAAATCCTTTGCGGTGGTTACATAACCTATCGATATGTATTAGTGTACCAACTTACAGCTCTCTAGGCCAAAGTTTCAATTTTGGGTCTGAATACTAAAACTCGATTGGTCCAGAGACTGACTCTTAAATCAATACAGATTAAATCAAATGTTTGTACTCTCACTGTTAGCCTTCGGTAGCATTGGGTTTCTCATTATAATTAAAAAAATACGTAGTGGAAGTTGAAAAGTTAAATTATCTAAAATCTCTCAGGAATCATTCAATGAAGCTTTACAAAATTTTTGCAAATTAATCCTTATTCATTTCATAATGCTTAGAAAGTACAGTTTTTAGCGCACCGACTCGAAAATGACGAGTTTTTACTTTCGTTCAGGGTAGGTGAAAATGTCATTGTCAGAAATTGTGACCTCTGAACAGAAAACACCGATCTGTGGTCTCGTTTAGGCGCTCATTGTATTACGTTTGAAGCCATTTTACTTTATTACCCCACTTATTCATGCTGTATTTTTTTCTGTGCAAAATTTACACCCACGACCCTCGTCTTCTTGACCGGCACGAAATGAATCATATCTATCAGTAAAAACTGAGCACTATTTGACAGAAAATCCTGACTGTTTAACAGGGTGTCGCAAAAAAAGATAAAATTTCTTTTTGCTGTCGTTTCCGTAAATTTTCACCAGATTGTCTGAAATTTTAAACATAGGTGCTAAACTGAACTGTTAAAAATTTGGTGGACCAAGCTTGCCCCGATCCTGAGAATTTCACGAATATGTAAAATTAATAAAATTTCAATGCCTATAGAAATTACCGAAATGAAAATTTTTCTTTTTGCTGTGATTTCCGCAAATGTCCGCCAAATGACCTGAAATTTGCAGAAGCTCTTCAAAACTGTTTGATATGTTATGTGTTAAAATTTTATGCATTGAGAATGCTGCAAGGGCAGCGCGTCGAAGGGCTCTTTTTGAGTATGCGTGTCCTCTTCTGTCAAGTACAGAATAAAGTTGAACAACAACAACAACAACAAGAATGACATGGCCTTGAGAAAACAAGGATTATTCTAATGATCCGTTTTTTCTGTTCTGCTCATTCAAAGAAGTGGATGTTCAGTAATTCTTCATTTTCTCAAGACTGTGTCAATCTCAATGCATAAAAATTTTAACACTACACTAAAAAATTTACCATAGCCCTAAAGAGCTGCTGCAAATTTCAGGTCACTTGGCGAACATTTCCGTAAATGACAACAAAAAGAAAAGTTTCCATTTTAGGGCTATTTTGTAGGCATTCAAATTAACAAATTTCACATATTCGTGAATTTCTCAGGATTGGGGCAAGCCTGGTCTACCAAATTATAACACACAAAATCTCCCCTATTTTGGCACCTATGTTTCAAATTTCAGCCAATTTGGTCGCAATGTACATGTAGGTACGCATTTTAAATTCAAATTCAAAAAGTCTAGGCAGGCTGGGTTACCTTATCGCTAGCTAAAAAGCTAACCATTCGTCCCTCTATCAAACTCAGGGATTCTTCATTATATACGGGTAGCCTCGGTCCGAAACCCTCTACCTGACGCAACCTCGGGGCCCTAGGTCTTGCGTTTAAAAATCTCTACTAAACTGTTTGGTATTGTTCTCTGTTGGTGCGATGAGTTATTCCACACAGCCACAAGAGTTTATTCAATACTGAAGGGCAGCTGGGCCGATTGGCCCGCTACATATACCTTACCTACGTACTACTATACTTAACAGCACTGCGCTATCAATAAGCAGGAATCAGTAACACAGTAACAGAAAGATTAACAAATGGATGCTTTGGTCTTGGTCTCGAAGTGTGAGTTTGTGTAAGTCAATAAACAGATCACTATCGCCATTTTCACGTCGGCGTTCAGTTCGTAAATCGAATGCTTGCTTCCTCTACCAGGGAATGCACAAAATCAAAATTTCCATTTGATCGTCAATTTAATGTACATTTTAAAAGAACTTTCAAGCACGTTTTTTGAGCAGAGAGTGTGTACAGACTGCTCCCAGACTGAAGACAGAGCGAGGTCATAAATCATTCAACTCCGCCCCCGATTTACCTGGAGTTTTAGACGTCAATGAACATTTGACTCCATTAATTAGGCCCACTATAACTCTACCGCTCCGGCTTTGAGCGCATCGCAACTCTCAGCCCAGCTCGATGTTGCTTCACAGTGGCCCCAGTTTGGGCCGCAGCAGTTTGCGACGCAAATCCAGCTTGATGGATTTGGTGTCGCTGTTCCGGAGAAGCTCTTCCAGCTCCGGCGGAACCGTTCCTACTTCCAAATTTGCCTACATAGGGGAAGCGAAGGACGAAAAAGAGCAAAGGTAAGCAAGCGCGGGCCAGGCCAGTGCATTCAGTTTGGAGCGTGTGGTGTCAGCTGAAATTGCGTAGGAAGGACGCAAGGCTGCTATCTGATGGTGGTGTGTTTTTGACGAAGACAAGCAGGGCCTGATGCAAGCTAACTTTTGGCGGATTTTTCATTCGCGCACTAGCCAAACCGCCCCTCTGCTCTGTTAGCAAACTTGAGGCTAGTCTGCAGCCTGCGGCTCTATGTTGCATTCGGCGTTTGTTTGTTTTTCCCGCCATGCAACCGTCTGCTCATCTCGTCGCTCGCTCCCCGTCGGCCGGCAGTGGGGGCACGACCGACGAACGCCGTCGGTCCTCGTCGGCACCGCGCAGACAAAGTTTGGCCGACCTGCTCAGTCTGCTCAGACGCGGCTCTATGTCCAGTTCGGCCTATATGGCCTTTCCTGGAGCCTTCTCACAGCTGGTTGAACAGGCCGAAGCAAAAGCTACCGATGAAGGGAAAGAGGACAAACCGAAAAGTGAAGAAGAAGCTAGGTGCTTTTTATTTGGACACGATTCGCTTTTTCGTAGCTATCACTAGCTTGACTAGGCTAACGATAATGGCGGCTAGTAGACTGAGCCAGAAGGTTATAACGTCGATACAGTAGTACTGGAGCAAGTTTAAGCGGTGTGTGCGAGAGAGCGTAGGGAATCTGGTGTGCTTTTTGCTAAGCTGAATGAGGCGATGGGACAGCGCTTCTTCGGCAGAAATGAGGCGCTCCGACAACATTCCTGCTAGTTTCTCTGCATTCGACTCGAATCTAAAAATCACTGTGATGACAAAAGTGCTTCTTCTATTTTCCCTCTGCTTTTAGCCGATCCGTTTTAGCTTTCTCGATGATTTTCAATAAATTTTTAAGCTGACAGACAACTCTTGTAGAGATGTAAAAAAATTTCTTGAAAGCCAAAAAAAACAGGTTTTTTATGAAAATTTTTCATTTCGAAATTATTTTTTTCAAAATTTTTTCCTTGCATGAAATATAGCTTGTAGGAGATGCAAGGATGCATCAGAAGCAACTTTAAATACAAAAGCTGATACTTTGGTTCAAATATAGTGTTACAGCCTGAAAGTCGACATTCTACCTGCAGCATTGCTCACAGAGTGGCTGCTGCCCTTCAAAACCTATGTTTAGGCTTAGAATAGGCATGAAATTGATAGAACTGCACTGCTAACGTATATCCGAGGCTAAATTCAGAGATTTTTCCCCAAAATTTCCATACCGTGAATAAAATAAAAAATTTTCGAAATGGGCCTTCAAAAAAGCTTTTTTAAAGCCTTTTTTTTAAAAAAAGAGCCTAACAACACTAAACTCTTGACTTCAGAGTACGCAGAGGTTGGGTTGGTGGGGGTTACCCCCTAGATGAACAGGTTAAGCCGCCCTCACCGAAATAGGATCAACACCGACCTTTTGTTCTCAAGGACCGTCCGAATCAGCTTAGCAAAGTGTTCTCCGGTAAACTGATCAGACTTTATGTCTGCAATCAGTCCCAGTCCGTATCTGATGGCCCTCTGAGCGTTGGGTTCCTGGTCCCCGAACAAGGGACAGAGTATCATGGGCTTTCCGGCCTTGACCGTCTCCAGCAGACTGTTGTAACCGCCGTGCGTGACGAAAAGTTTGGTTTGCTTGTGTTCTACAAAAAGCAACCACGCAATGAGGCGGTGAAAATAGTTGTTTGTGTCGGCCGGTTGGCCATTAAATCTGACAGGTGACCATTAGTCAAGTTGATGTTCGACACAACTCTTGTTAAGATAGTTTGCCGCTGGTCGGCCTGCGTGCGAAGCGGCTGGTGCCTTACGTTTGGCCAACTTATCAGGCGCAGGTTGGGCGGGCGAAATGGTCGGCTCCATGAAAAAGAAGAGCACAGGGTCGCGCAAGAGCTCTGGCAATGGCGACTTTCTCGGCGATTTTATGAGTCTCCTGCGACGCGGCTCGCAGTCACTGGCGGCACTCTCTCCAGGAGGAGTTTCGCTGTTCTCCAGAGAAGGGGAGCCGAAGTGAGCTAAATATTATGATTAATTGCTGTCGACTAAGCTGGTGGGCTGCCTGAGGGTAGTAAGAACGTAGGCAGGCGTGCCAGCGATGACAGATGGATAACTCTGGCATAGTTTTGAAATTTGACGGGCGCTGCTTGCCATTGTCAGGTCGGCGGCGGCTTTCTGGACCCGAACGCCGCCCTAGCCACAATTCTGCGAGTCAGTATGGACGCTTCTCTCAGGAGCATCAGCTCCGATAGCTCGGTCTCGCGCAGAGGCAGTGTAATGGCCGACTTTATGATTCTGCTTCGTAGAAATTCAGCCTCCATCGCCGTGCCCCACGCTGTCGAACCCCCTACTGTCGATCAACTGTTAAACGAAATCAGGTAACAACTTACGCAACAGATCGCGTTGGGGCAGCCATTTGACCGGGTAGATGTTGGAGTGCTTGGATATTTCTGGCAGGTCTTCTGCGTTGAACTTCCAAATAACGGAATACTCCGGGAATTGGGCAGCCCCTTCTAATATGGCTCGCTAAAACCTCATCTGTTGTGCCATCCTAACACCACTGTCACAGGTTTGGATTTGTTTAACAACTAGAGAACTTACCGCAAGCCTAAGCGGCATTGTGCTTGTATTGGCCACTGTTCCGAAAGAGATCAGAATAATTCCTTTGCTCTCTTTCTCAGCAATTGTTTGAAATTTTGGAGACAGACTGCTCTTGCCTTTTGGTGCACCTTTTGGGTTCTTGAACTCACTCAGAAATGAGACTCCATAAGGCAGCGGTCTTGGAAAATCCAGGTACTGCTCACCATTAACAAACAGTGCACTTGTATTCTGCGCTAACTCAGTCAAATCGGGCAAATCGTCGTAAGGTGGTTGTGTAAACAGCTTCGATACAGCTGCTTTTGCAGGACTCAGATTGCCCATGAAGACTTGACCGTATAAACTAGCCAAAGTATTGGCCACCCTCTGCATGAAAGTCATGTGATCGGTATGCTTTAGCATAAGAGCTGGCACAATGCTGGGATTGGTCGGAATCTGTAGCAAATTGGCAGGAATGTCTGTTATGTAAGTGCCAGGGGACAGAAAGGCCATTTTCTCAGGTGGAATGCCAATTCTATAGGCGATTGCAATAGGGCAAAAGTCGAACGAGTGTAGCAGTGCCAGATCGAAATCTTCTTGTCTGAAACGTTGTAGGGATATCGAAAATTGCCGCAAAAACCTTAGCCGCTTGTCTTTAGGTTTCACACCTAGAGCTAGTGGCCGCGTATGTGTAAAGTGGAGCAATTGTCTCTAAAAACTCACTGCAGTTGCTCGATTAGTTCGTCTTCGTTCAATTGTATTCCGCATCCTTCGATCAGAGACTTCACCATGTACGTCATAAATTGGCGCATTTTGCTCATTTCCAACTGATGCCAGGCTGCGTCTTGAATAGCAGTTCCAATTTTTTTAATTGTCGCCACTTTTTGTCTCAAATCAATGCGATGTTCTCTGATAGAGTCGCTGACTTTTAGGCTTTTCCTGAGCTCAAGCATAGTGCTTATTGAAGTCCACAAAACCACCTGATGACCGCTAGCTGCGGTTACATTGGCCAATCTATAGTTGAACAACAGATGACTGGACGAAAATCCAGGAACAAAGTGCAGTATTTTCAAGCAATTGCAAGGGAAGATTTGTAAGAATAAAAAAGCTACGGCAGTGGCCAACTTCATTGCTGTCTTGTCCTACCTTTAAGTTTACACTGGTTAAAGACTGTTTGTTCATAACGGCCCAGCAGATAAGGCGACAAACGGTGCTTTTGAATTACTGTATATGCCTGTTCGGAATTTCATATACATGTACAATAGTAGAAGGAGTTTTTCTAGCAGTCATATTTCCCTTTTGGTGCAAGCTTCCCTCACAGCAAGCTTACATATAACCAATGAAAGAATCGAATTGTTTGCAAAAACGAAACATCCTGAGAAAGTTTGCTTGTTGCAAAGAGGCAATCGACAAGATTCATTCAACCAATTGGCTGTTAATTGCCACCAGAGTGTTCAGTGATTTAACATGAAACATAAATTATTGACTGAAAAGCTGGTTAAAGTGCATTAATTGAGACTGGCTTTGACTGTCGTGTTTTCACATTAGTTCAAGGTCTATTGGTCGCCAATTCATAGCACACCTGCATGTGGGCACACCTCTAGTGGCCGCACTATATCTCTTTCCTTTTTCTTGTCTATATTCTGGTCTGGGCTTTTTCCTGTCTCTAACAGATGGCTTCCGAGCACCAACTTGTGGCCCCGGTCTTTTCGCTACCGATAATCATTTGTGACGAGGCCCCGATCACCGGTGTGCCGGAGACCATGCGCCAGAAACGGATGAGCATCCGAAGTCTGTTCGGCAAGCGCGACTCGGCTACGTCGACGGCCTCTGCGCGCTCCCGGGCCAGCAAGACCGACCTGGAGCTGGCGGAAATTATGCAAGCTTTTGGGTAACCGATTAGCTGAATGCATGCTAACGGGATAATCATTCAAAATAGCTCATTGTTGCCGTGTCTATCCATAATGCCTGGCAGGTTGGAAGTAGCCGAGTTAGACGTTTCGTCCTTGTGGTCCTCTGGCTCGGACATCTGCGAGCTGTTTGTCAGGTAAAGGGGCGTCTGTTAATCTTGCAAAGAGGCAAAAGCCACATTCGCTTCAATAACACAGCACGCAGCTGACGTGCCGTTGCCGAATCTACTTAGAATCGGTCGCGCACTACTAAGCAATTGTCTCAAATGGCACCGGAACACGGCTAAAATATTTGCCAGATCGGCCCTGACTGACAGCCCAACTCAACTATTGACCAGGTTACGCAGCCTCCAATTGATGCGCGCTAGCTCCTGGCCCCGAATTCTTGCTAGGAGCCCCTCCGGCGACTGGTGGTGTTAGATTCGGCCGGGCTGTCTGGTCTGACGCCATGCACTCCTCGATTCGCAGCAAGAAAAGTTGGTCAACTTCCAGCGACTCGCCCAGTCGCAAGTCGAGCATTCTGGTCGATTTGCTGTCGCTGCTGCGCAAAACTTCCGTGTCTAGTCCGGCTGCTCAGTTGGCGGTGCCCTGGGCTTTCTATAACATCGAGGAAGCCAGAGATGAACAAGAGGCTAGGTAGCGGTTAAATTTGCCTGATCGAGCTCATTTGTCATGCGTAAGCGATTTTACGGCCTCTTAATCTTAATTGATGATTTTCCCCTGTGCTTAAGTGTCCGGTCTTTAAAATGGTGGCAGGCTTTTTGAGTCGGTCCGGCCAAGCACACATGGTTGGCTCTTCTTGTTGTTGTTTCGGGGGAGGCTCAAGACCTCGGACTAGAAGTGGCAGAAAGGTTAAGAGATGGTCGTCGATTTCTCATCCCATTTTCGACTTTCTCTCCTACAATCTGGACATTCTCAAGATAGGAGACATCTATGATGAAGAGTTTATGCGGTGTGCAAAATATATAGTAGATTACAGAAGAGGTCCGATTAGTATTTGAACATCTCTTACTCAAAGAAACGACTGTAGTAGATGGAGTGTTTCTCCAGTATATACCAACGCACACCTTTCTTTGTAAATTTTTCTGTCCACGATTGAAAGATACCCTCGATTTTATCTACAACACCTTACTCTGGCTTTGACTTTCAGCTTTAAAATTATGTGTGGTATCCAAAAAGGGCTGGTACTAATTTTTAACCACAAACGATAATTATAATAGGCCCAATTACAGTTTAACAGCATAGTTTGCAGTGTAGCTAGGGTTTTGCATGTTTAAATTAGATTTTCGACAACTAAATAAAAAGTTTAAATCAATTTGAACTCTGTACCATTGGTTTCGGTTGATCGTTGCTCAAACAAGCACTGTTGTAAACACCTAACCGTTAGATTTAATTAGTTCATTTCATACATACAATACGTACTGCTTTTGCTGGTTCAAAGCAAAGTCTGCTTTCCAGAGAAACTGATGCATTCCTACAGACCGAAGGTGAGGAAGATGACAAGCCCATGTCAAGGCAGAAAATTCTCGAGAAAATCAGGCAGAAAAAGGAGATCATCGGCAAGTTGCGTTGCCAGCCCTGGAGCATGCGTCGTAAGCGCAGGACGCTTAGGTACACTGTCTGGCGTGCGTAGATTAGTACTGTGCGATTTGTGTGCAGACTGGCGCAGAAGTATCTGGAGCGGCACGAGGCCAAAGTATCCAAGACGCATCTGTATAAAGAGGAGCTAGCGCGAGTAAGCTAGACTGGCGTGCATGTACTGCTCTGAAGGAGGTGCAAATTGCAGCGCTGGAAGAAGTTCCGTCGCTGGTTGGACAACATTTCCATTTACCTGATCCCCTGGGAGGCCAAGATCAAGAACATTGAAAGTAGGTGGTGGTGGTTGTGGCCGGTGGTGGGTGTTTTGTTTGCGTGCGTCGAGTGCTGCCCACCAGGCCAGCAAGAAGCCCACCAACTCTTACGCAAACCGGCGGCTGCTGGCCACGATTGATGCTGATGCTGGCTGCTCGGTGCCGGCCGTTCGTCAATGACGCCCCGACGCACCATCGGTCTAAATTAATGCGCAGCTGAGCGGCGGCCGCTTCCAACCCGCCAAAACAGTTTGCACTGTCGGGACGGGCTCGTTTGTCTTTGCAGAGTCAACTCCACTCCAACCTCATTTAGCTCTAGAATTCCTACTCAAACGGCAGAGACGAGCCGTCAATTTAAGCGGCCCCCGCTCAACCCGTCCAATCATCAGTCATCTCTCCAAAATGCCGCCCACCTCGCGCAACTCAAGATTATCGGAGATTAGTGGCGGGGTCTGACTGAAGGTGCCCCTTTGTTCAGAATTTGAAAAAGGGCACTGAATCTTGTAATAGGTGAATAAATTGAAAACTTGCTGCATCTCAAAAATGTATCTTTAAGGTGGTTACGGTCTTATGTTCGTAAGCAATCGTTCGGTTGGAAAATTATTGTCAATTTCTGTTGCTAAGAACAACACTTCAGATCCTATCTTTCAGGTCACTTTGGTTCAGTAGTCTCTTCATATTTTACATTTCTTCGCTGGATATTTTGGGTCAATTTCATAATCACACTCATAGTCAGTGTCTTCATAGTTATGCCTGAAGTAAGTGCAACTGAAATCAAGCCCAAGTCAGCCATTGCGCACTTTAGTGTTTGGCCGATTTGGCAGCCGGCGAATCAAGAGTCAACGGCACAATACGAAAACATATGACCGAAAAAGAAGACCGTACAGCAGACCACATTCAGACTGTTTGGGATTTTAAGGCAAGGACCTACACAGAGTGATATTCACAGTGCAAACAATTGCATTTCAGGGATACTTTCGCGTCTCGCCATTATTTTACGGTTATTACAGTAACGCAGAATACGTGGGCCAAACGATCAAGTACCGGGTGCCACTGGCATATTTCTTGGTTAATTTATTTATTCTGGGCTACAGTTTCTTTGCCATACTCAGAAAGTGCGCTGCTTCTGCAGTCGGCAGTGGTTAAGCTTATGCAAATTGCAGGATGGCGGCTAACGCCCGAACCAGTAAGCTGGCCAGTGGCAAAACCGAGCAATACACGTTTAATTGGAAGGTGTTCACTGGCTGGGATTATACCATTGGTAATCCCGAAACTGCTTCTAATACTGTGATGGCTAATGTAAATAAACTCAGGGTAAGCACTTGATTAGAAATTAGAACTCTGCTAATGTAGGGTACCATTGCAGGAATCCATAGCCGAGTACCGTGTAAAAATGCGCCAAAAATTCGTGTAAGAACTTTTTTTCGACTGTTGCCCGCGCTTTTAGGCGCTGATCAGGTTTCAGCTGCGTGCGTTTTTTGGCAAGAGTGCTGGCCAATTTGATCATATGTGGCATGATCGCACTGTCCACTTGGCTCATCCAGCACGTGGTCAATCGGTCGCAGCAAATAGAGAAAGACCCCTCAGCTTCGGCTCTGGAAAAGAACGAGGTGCTTACAGTGTTTGCTTTGCTTTCTTGTATGAACTGAATCCAACTCTAGGTGCCAATCGTTGTGTCACTTATTACTTTAATTTTCCCATCGCTTTTCGAGCTAGTCGGTTTCTTGGAGCAATTTCATCCGCGGACTTCCCTACGGTTACAACTGGGCAGGTCAGCGTTTTTCTTGTGTCAAAGTTCGGGCTGGTAAAGCCTGCTGTAACACGGTGGCTAAGTCAAATCAGTCGCGCGCTGCTAACGATCACACTGTATTGTGTGTATGCAGGTTGTGACTGCTTTGCAGGGTGTACGTTTTATACATTCTCAATTACTACACTCTCATCTTTGCACTGTTCAACAAGATGGAGTTCTACCGGGAGCAGCAGGAGCGTCTGCTGCAGAAGCAATTGGTGCAAGGCGCAGCCAAGAACGGCTCGGTACTGCCTGGGCTGGGCAGTGAGGACGTGGAGTACGAGTACTATTACGAGGACGGTCTGCGGTGGAGACGAGAACTGGAATGGTTGAGTGGCAAGGCCACCTTACCTCCTCCACATTCCAATGCCACTGGCTTCCCTGATGCGTCAGACTCCAATTCTACTTTGCCACCCTTGATACAGTTGCTCACCAATCGACAGGGTCTGTCTAGAACCACCAGACAGTTGACGATCGATGGACAGGGCAAAAATCGTTCTTCCAAGTACTACGAATACACTACCGAGCCGCCGCCACAGGCTTGGTCTACGGTAAGGCTTTCCTTTGTAGACTGGACTTTTGTGTCATCAATTGCACGACAGTCGTGGTTTGACCTAAACCAAAAATGTATGGTGTGTTTTAGGTTCTACCAGATGGGCGTACAGTAGGTGTGAAGGACGCAAAGGCGTTAATAACGGACAAAGATGCCGATGGAAGATTCACTTATCCACCCAACAACGGCTCTCTGCGTCCAAGTGTTCCTGAATGGTTTGCCTCAGAGGATCTCGAAAATCTTTGTTGGGAGACCATGATTGGTCAGGTAAGAAGTGTACTGTAGCTACTCCCGTGCTATGCAAATTATTGCAGGAGATCTGCAAGCTGATCACCACTGACTTGGTGATGACCATAGCCAGCATTTTGATAGTTGATTTTTTTCGCGCACTTTGGGTGCGCTACTGCAACGAGTGGTGGTGCTGGGATTTGGAACAGACTTTCCCTGAGTACGGCGAGTTCAAAGTGGCCGAGAACGTTTTGCACATAATCAACAACCAGGGAATGATTTGGCTGGGTCTCTTCTTCTCTCCACTCCTACCGGCACTGAATAACATCAAGCTCATTATTCTCATGTACATTCGCGCCTGGGCTTGCACTACTTGCAACGTTCCTGCTACTCAGATTTTCAGGGCTTCCAGGTACGCTGCACTTCTTTGCCTTCAGTTGACTGTCCACTGAGCTGTTTTCTGTGCTTGTGGCACTTTCCGTTCTGTTCTCAAAGTTGTTTTTTGTCCTTACGGACATGGAGTAGCCAACTGCTATAGAGCAGGCTGAGACACAAGGTCCGGCAGCCTCCTTTAAAACAACCCTCCCCGTTGCTGTAGGTGTGTGCAAGACAACCCCGGTTTGGTCCCTACTTATCTACTTGCCATTGCTGACTTTCGACGGCCTGGGTTGGGCTTTGTGTCGACTACTTCCCGTCGCCTTGACAGATTTCGAAGCCACAAACACACCGCTTCCACGTGTGCCGGGGCCACCGTGACACACGGGATTGCGTAAACTACCCATGGCCAAGACGCGACAAAGTTGCGGTTTGCATAAGGGTCGTTGACCTTTGACTTGTAGATCAAGCAACTTCTACCTGATGATGTTGCTGATGATGTTATTCTTGTGCACACTGCCCGTTGGTTATGTGATAGCCTCTAGAACGCCTTCCAGATCATGTGGACCATTCAGGTTAGCTAACAAGACGGCTTTTTTTTCCAGGGCACAGCTGTGTCTGCTGTTTGCTCAAGTAAATGATTTTTAGCAACAGAAAGCGCTTCTACAACATAATAACTGACGTTTTCCGCAAGAATTTGCGCGAGGACCACCTCCGTAAACTGGAGTACATCGCTTCACCTGGCGTGGTGGTGCCTCTTTTGCTGCTGCTGATGTAAGGCTCTCTGCTGCCCACACGTTTTACGTCTTTTAATTACAGCCTCATCATTTATTTTCTGGTCTCACTTGTTCGCGGCCTACGCGAGGCCAACCAAGATCTCCAGAAGCAACTGTTGCATGTAATCGATCGGCCCATTCACTTGGCAACACTTCCGCAATGTTGTTGTAGGAACGCACCGAGGAGAAGAAGAAAATTTTCCATATGGCAGGGGCGGCTCAGAAGAAAAAGTCTACCATTGGAGCTAGTCCTGCGTATACTGTAGATGCCAAAAAGGTCGACCTCTCTCGCATACCTTCTGTTGAGAAGAGACGACGGGATCCTTGGCGAAAGGATAAAATACAGGATGATGTACGTACGTATGAGTACTATGCACAGTATTAGTAGGAGCGTGTCTGTAAAACGTCGAGCGTAAATTTAATGTAAGTCTACTGATTTACTAGGATAAGTTTCTTATTGGTGGATGAGACGGAAACATCTGGAACCCCTGTAAGCCCGTGTTGTACTATGCGTGGTAGCAGCATATATCTCGCTGTGGTTTTCTGTTGTGGGACTTTTTTAAATCCCAAATAGGTTTGGGACCAAGTCTAAAGTGAGTTTTGCGACCTTTTTTGGTTATAAAAGTAACCTAAACCCTAGCAAGGATTTCTAAGCATTACAAAAACCCTGGTTAGGGTTTCAAAGTAGAGACCTGCACGGGCCGGCCCGGCAGCCCCTGGCAGAGAAATTTGGGTATTTAGGCCGGACCGAGGGTGAAGGCAAAAGGTGTGGAGAGTGCAATAAAATAAGTAGAATTCATATAAGAAACCAATAATTAGTATAATTTAATGCTAATTATTCAAAATTTTCTCGCTCTGGTCGGGCAGCCGCCCAACCGGGCCTCTACAAACTACCAACCTGTTAAATTTTGTAAATTTCACGCTCAGAATACCGTTTAAATGCGTTCATGAAGGCTGACTTTTCAACATTTCATACTACTGGTTGGTTGGGCAGCAGCGGCCAAGCCAGGCAACTTCAGAATTTTACAGACCTTATGCAAAATCCTGGGTGCCCCAATTGATGGTTCGGGTGCTAATTCCTATAATATACAGTAGGTTGTACTTTAGCCAAAAACACCGCTTTTCTTTAATCTGCGTTATTATTTAGCGTTAGTAGATCGTTAGAAATGTTTCTTTTGTACTGTAGTCCCCGCACAAGCAACTGCGCATGATTTTTGGGCGGTTTTAGCTTTCCCGAGCTCGCAATTTGAAAATCAGGGCCGGCCGGGCCCCCGCGGGACATATTTTAAAGTCACCCTAAAACCGTAATCAGAGTTTCTAAGCACTGCTAAAACCGTATTTCGGGTTGCAAGTAGGGTAGGCGAAAACCTAATTTTGTGCTGCAGAATGTATAGTCTTGGCAAACATTTTCTTTACTGTATTAGTTTTCATGTCCGCCCCAAAAAAATCCGCTGGGGGACTTTGGCCGAAAAATCGGATCTGGCGGCCGGTCCCCCTTTATCCCCAACGACATGTATGGTGGGTAGCAGGCATTCGAAAGCGAACTTAAGAACCCTATAAATTCAGACCGCTGCAGGATAAAGTACTGTGGGAAACTGAAAGTAATTTCAGGGATTACTTACCCCAGAGATATTGACAGATGACGAAGAAAGTGGAAGTTCTACTCCTCGGAAACCCAGCCCTATGGCAGCGGGAGTGTCGCCGGAGCATAAAGTCCACCTGATGCCTCCGCTTGAACAGTATCGTCCGGGTTTGGGTCGACCCTCATTGGGGTAAGCCAACCAATAGCCATCCATTGGTTCTGTCAAATCTAATCACTTTAGAAGTGTTACTGAAGAAGTTGACACGCCTTCGGTATCAGAGGCAGACGATAACAGCAGTCAAAGGCGCAAGAGAAGCGACAAGTTAACACCAGAATTGGAGGTTTCGGCCAGTTCCACTACTACAGCATCGACGGTGGAGGAAATCAAGCTTGAACCAGAAGATGATGAGATGGAAGAAAAGACCATTGAAGAACCAACGGAAACGCCAGAAGAAATCAGAGAGTTTCTAGCTCAGCAAGAGAGCGCCCGACGACCGTTTGGGGCCGATTCCTTCCCTTCGCCCACAAATGACGTCTTCCGAGAATTTGAACCTGATTCAACAGCGGTTGAATCGCCCAGATCGCAGCCCAGCAGCTATGATAACAATCCACAGACACCAAGGTTAGTTCTAGTCTAGCTCTGGCCTTTTTGCACAATCGATATTGATCTCTGCTGCAGGTCTCCTCTTTCTGACCCAACTTCGCCGCAGGAATTGCGCAAAGAGCCGAAGTGGCATCGAGCTGCAATGAGTGACAGACTGGATGAACTGCATACAGTTCTCGTTCACCCTCGCGTTCCCAGCGGTACTACAGCAAAGTTGTTGAACATTTGTGTCACTTGTGTATTTTAGGATACCAAAGACTAATACCATCCACAACAGACGATGACACCACTGAAACAGTTCTAACCACTGATCAGCAGCCAACCACTGATGAAGCAGACTCTTCGTCTGACTTGGAAAAATTTGCCAAGCAACGGTACGCCATCACGGCTTTTAGATGCACTGTACTGTATTGTAAGGGGAAGGAAGGATCAGGAAGGATGGCCAAAATGCTCAAATCAGCTGAAAAAAACAGAGGTTTGGGTGTTTTCTTCAAGTACAAACATCTTTGCCATGTCAGCTAGATAGTTATTGTGTGATGTCTATTTAGAGCTGCCAGCCAATACCAACCTCTCACTCCAGCACCTGTAGTGTTGTCGCAAGAGGAAGAGTTCAAAGAGATTGATGACGATGAGGGAGAGTCTTTCTTTGATACTGAACCAATCATCAAGTCTGCTCAGAGCAGAGCACCCATGGAGAGTACCTCAGCAGCTCAACCTCGAGACACTTTTGAGCGACCCAGTGGCAAGGGATTCAACGTTGATCCGTCAAAATTGACACCCGCATTTGCACCTTGGCCTTCACTTGACACTGCCAAACCCGAACCGACTCCTAGAAGGTCGCGTGCCCCCAAGAGGGAACCTGGTCGGGTGAACTTGGCAGCTTTTGAGTCGTCACCTACCACGTCCACTGAACGCGACCAGCCCAACCATGTTGATGACGAACCCGAGGTATCCTAGATTGATACCCGCTTATAGGGTGTTGCTATGGTACATTGCGCACTTCTAGGCTAGATGGCCCTTGCGAACATACATGGACCAGCGGGTCTGGAAGGTTTCCCCACCCCTTAACTTGGGCTCACCACCCCCAAACCACCCCACCCATCCACCTGAAGCCGACCTTTCTTCCTGGACCCAGCCACCAAAATCGCTGCGACCCCTCCCCCAAAATCGGTAGGCCCATCCCATCAGATTTTCACATTTTGACTATGCCCAACCCATTTTTTCGGCCCATGTATGCTGGCGAAATTCTAAAATTTCCAGCAGAAATTGCATTGTTTTGATTGTAAATAGGGATGCAAATGGTATCCGGTATTATTTGGTATTATTCGGTATTATTTGGTATTTTCTAGGTATTTGGTATTATTTGGTATTTGGTATTTTTTTGTACCAAATAATACCAAATAGTTTAAATAACTAAACAATTAGCTTTTAAGCGATAAATTCTGCATATTTTGCACTGTATACTCTGTCAGAGCGCTTCTGTTCAGAGTTTTCTCGTTATTTATAATTTACTAAAAGTTTAACAATGCAGATACGCAGAACAAGACGTCTCTTTACCGTTTCTGAGCAACAAAAGAACAAGGAATTCTGACCAGTTTAGCTTATAACAACCATTCATGGAAAATTCTCAAAAAGTGGGAGTGGGCCCCCATGAAAGGACGCAAGGCGATTTTGGGGGAAGGGGGGCTCCGAAAAATCTGGGTTTTGGAACGATGTCGTTTATGGACGGCCCCTTTATCGAGACCGAGCCTAGACCGCAAACGTCACAACGTGCTGCTTGCCCATTTCCCGAGTCAGTGAAAAACACCCAAAATCTACTCGTTTTCTTTCTCGGCATGACTAGATTTCTTTTACATGCAACAAAAACTCTTCCACTGAGGCAAAACTTATGATTTTTGCTGTAAAAACAAAAAGTGTGACTTTGCGCTCATTCCAAACAGCTAGCGACCTGTTTACCAACTATTTGGAATTATTTGGTATTATTTGGTATAGAAAATACCATCTACTATTTGGTATTTGGTATTTTTTATACCATTTGCATCCCTAATTGTAAAACTCTCACAAAACAGAATTTTGATTAAGAAGTCCAACAATGTTTTGGCAAAAACACAAAGGTTAAGTGGCCCCAAACTTTTGAATTGCCTTCAATCCCAGACCTGCTTTTCGGGCTGATATTCACTGAATAAATATATTTGTATAGAATGCATTTTATTTGCTGCAGTCAATGTAAACAAAACGTAAGCGACGGTGTTGTCTTGTTGTGATGTAGCTGGCAAGAACAGACAGACAGAGCAAGCAGATGTGTTTCAGCCGAGTACCTCGAGAGCTGAGCCGGCGTCAGTGTCATCGCGCAGACCCAGGTTCAAGATTGCCGTGACTCCGTCGCCTCCGAGTCGGTCGGCGACGAGTGATGAGGAAGGCAGTTTGCCTCGTAAAAAGTTCATCATTCGACAGCGTGCCGACAACGACGCCAGACGGTCGGCTCCTGGCATTCCGGCAACGGTGGCTGTGGTCGACCACGAAACGCTGCCGTCGCCTCGCTCTCACTTTAGAACTCTGTCTAGACTCGAAACCGATGTCTGACCAGTATTTTGTTGACTGCTTTGTCTGTACACTGTCACAGTAAACTCTGTAATGCACACCACTCACAATGCTCGCTCCTTGCCTATTTGCTTGCACGCATCGCTTGCCCTCTGCATTTGTTTCAAGCCTACATGACAAAGGTGCAAAAGTTTTAATGTAATCCATTCCCGAAGCCGAAGATTAGCTGACTGATTGGCATTTCTCTGTAGATCTACGCCGTCGTCAATTCAACAGTTCTTTGCGCTATCTTTGACACCCACCCAACAATTTGAAATGTAACCTTTTGTATTCGCGGATGCAGGGTAACCGATTACATATTGATGCATATACATAACGATGATCCGGTGCTTTTTCGTCATGTTTTTCTCCCTCCTCTCTTTAAAATAGGTAGACTACAGTGCATACAGGCTATGCTTCTTTTTCTTCTTTTTTTAACGGTCCCCCGTTACCTTACTCATTGATGTTGGTTTGCTAACACGTCTTAATACGTACAGTCAGGGAAATAACGACATAGATGGTATCGGTAGTCATTTATTGCAGCGATACTATGCCAGTTTAACCTCACGTGGCACGATATATACAGTATTGCACAAAAAATGTCCTCTCAACTTTTTCGGGTTCACTAAAATCACTCTTCTTCAATCAATTTTCAACGAATTTGAACCAAATTTGGAGGGTAGGTGCCCAATTAGACCGGCTACCAGCGTTAGGGTTTTGGCGGGAAATTTAAACGAAAATGCGAAATCATATGGTCTCACAAAAACGGCTCTTACTCTAGAAATACTATTGCTACGCTCGTGAAATCATGGCCGCTCATAGACCCAATATAGTGTAATTTTATGTAGAAGTTTCAAAACCTTCGCTTAAAGTACGCGCGAGAATCCGATTTTCAAAGTTGGCAAAAATCGGGATTTATCCATTTCCAAAGCTAAGTAACTAACTGAGGTTTACTAAAATTACTCGTTTTGACTCAATTCTCTGCCAATGTGAACCAAATTTGCAGACTAGGTGCCCAATGGGTCAGGCTAACTGTGCTAGGATTTTGGCGCAAAATTTTTGAAAATTTGAAAATCGAATTCTCGCGCGTACTTCGAGCGAGGGTTTTGAAACTTCTACATAAAATTGCACTATATTGGGTCTATGAGCGGCCATGATTTCACGGTTTGAGCACAAATTCTTGGGATGTAGTAGGCTACTAAAACGCTCAACAATCGTTTTTTGGCAACAAATCGTAAAAAGTTGCAGATACTGCCTGGGGTTCGCTTTCCTGATGTTTGGAAAGTTAGAAAAATGCCCAGTGATGTCACTTGCTCCGAGGCAAATGTGCACCGGCGTTTTGGTGTGCGACCAGAGCTACGCCTCTGAGCCTCTGACTGTGCAGGATCTGTGGACCGACCCAATTTCCACTGCTGTGTTTCTGGGCTTATAGCTTGGTGCGGCTATTAACAACAATAACATCTGGCGCTTTGGTCAGGTCCTATCTGCGTAACTCAACTGCCAACAGTGTTTTCACTGCAAAGAACTGTTACTGGAGCCCGACCAGTTCAAGTCCAAAATGCTCCGTCTTGAAAGTAATGCTGGGTTGGAGAACATAGCTCTGCTTTTGGATCAGGAGAACAGAGGCGGCTTGCTGGTACCCTTCCCACCCAGCACGGCTGCATTTGAAATTTCTGTGAAAGCCTGTAATCTCTCCTCGTGCATTCAGAATGAGTCTCCGATCTTAAGAACCGGTTTCTGTCGCGTGAGGCGCATCGCCAACTGTTCATTGAGGCTGTGATGCGTCTTAGGATTCAGAGATTAAGGATATTTTGGTCACTGAGCTCCGCTATATCAATGATCATTTCTTTGCCTGTAGTCTGGTGACTAAATTTTTTAGCTCAAAAACACTGTCCATTATCCGGTATTTTTCACGTATTATCCTGTATTTTTCAGATCCGAAGCACTATCCGTATTTTTCTTTACGGTTGCATCTCTAGGGCAAACCCTAATCTGCACGAGCCCACAGCGGCGCCGCAACCCACCGAACTTGCGCCAAATTCAAACCGCTCCAGTACTGGAACACCGCTTTAGGTCTCCAGGCCCTTTGTCCTTCATGCACGACTTCGACTTCGAATTCTTGAACCCAATTTTTTTCATTCCGAAATTTTTTGTTCCCTGTACTTTTCGTGGTGCTTTACTTGCCCACTCAAAATTTTAATCCCTTAAACTCTTTACGCCCTAACTTTTTCTTCCTTTGAAATTTGCGTTCTGAAATTTTTAGTGTGCATTTTCTTTGCACCCTGGCGTTTTTGTTGGTAAAAACTTTAGGGTGGACAAAAAACCAGACCGAAAAATTATATGGCGGAAAAAATCACACAAAAAAGATCTTAGGCGGTGAAAATTTTCGAGGGGTTGAAATTCTAGAGGGGGACAAATAAAGAAACTCCAAATTAGAGACCTGCATTTGTCGGCCCGGACCCGGCCCGGCCCGGCGGGCCCGCCCTGGTCGAGTGAACGTTAGAGCCGGGCCGGGCCGGGCCTACCATTGTTGGCGACTTTAGTAAAAATATTCGTCCGTACATGCTAGACATGCTAGCAAGTTGTATGCATGCACTACACCCCCTCAAAGTTGGGTCGGCAGCAATTTTCAGGCTCATTTTCACGTGTCTGAGAGTCTCCATTCAAACGATCGCCCTTCATTCGTTTCTTAAGCTATGATCCCTACTCGCATATGGCTTTGTAGCTGTTCCAATGGCCTTTCATCTTTTGGTACTCCCGTTTCCAGATCACACCTGGTTAGTGAGATATTCGCCGAAAACCTCGAAATTTCCGCAAAATGCCACTCCGTATTTTTTCGAAAAATCTTTATAACTTTTTGTGCAGAGGCCCTGCCAACTTGCCAAGCTAATATTTTAACAAAAGTTAGGCATGAGTTGGCCAAACAAAATGAGCGCAGCAAGGATGGTAAGCAAAAAATTCCGATTTTTTACTAAAGTAAAGATTTTTGACATATTTGTTATTAAGATAAGTTAAAATACACTATTCTGTCTGAGCTCATTTATGCCTATGAGGGTGGGGCATCGGCCTGAGGGTTCAACCATTATATTGAAGGGCTTCAGAAGGGCCACTAGCTTTCTGCCATTCTCTACTTAATTGATATTGGATCGCTGATTGCATCAGTGCTTGACTGATAAGCAGCAAGAACAGTCTACTCTTTCAAGTTCTCAGATTTTCCTGTATAACAATGATAATCCTAATATCGAATATCGTCGAATTTTGATATCGATGGAACACTACCTACAAGTAAAAGTTGTCACGATACCATTTGCAGTCGATTTTAAGTCAAATTCAAATTTGCCGGGCCGGGCCGGGCCTACCAATACCCCCGGGCCGGGACGGGGGGCCTATCTAAAAATTTAAAAATCCGGGCCGGGCCGGGCCGCCAAAAAGTCGGCCCGTGCAGGTCTCTACTCCAAATACAAGGGACAAAAAATTTCGGACCGAAAAAATTGGGAGGTAAGAATTTTAGGCAGGGGCAAATAGAATCCTGAAATACCGGGTGCAAATTTTTAGGGGGTGCACATTTTAGGGGGCAATTAAAGCGACCCGAAAACACAGGGCTCAAAAAGCACCCTGAAAAATACAGGGCAGACTGTATCGGAGGATATGGGCATTCTGAAGGAAAATTGTCAGTATTACTGATTGTCGCAACCGGAATGGGCGATTCTTGGGATAGCATTTCGGAATTACGAATGGGAGTTAGCCAAACGATATGTGAGTGTTAGCACAAAAGCACATTGGAGAACTATCAATCAATTTGATTGAAATCATTGAAATCTCTAAATCGTCAGCTTCACTGATTTGCACAACTAATAGATCGGCCTATTCTTCAGATTGGACTTCGCTGAAGATCAGTGGTGCGCGAACTGCTAGTAGCGGTTGCATAACCAAAGTGATGAACGATCTGGGAGGCAATGAGTGGCAGCCAAGCCTGAATGGGATTTGAAGCAGGGTGCCAGTGCTTGTGCGATTTGGATTTGGCGCTCGCCCGGAGCGTTGAGGCGCTGCTTTGGTTACTGTGTGGTGCGGTTCGCACGCTCGCACCGCTCGTGCAGATTAGGGCGATTTCTATTAATTAATTTAATAATATAATTTTCCTACGAAACTTCATTATTTTCTTGAGCGTATAATAAACTATCTCCAACCTTGAGTCAAGCTTTTTAAACCGAGACTTAAAGTTATTATGGTGGTTATGCGTCTCTACTAGAGTAGGTAGTGAAGAATTATGATTATTGGCAGAGTGTCTTTTGTGTTTTGTATCGTGCGGCCTGTCTTTCGTGTGTATTTACTTTTGGTGTTGTGTTTCTACTAGTGGCCATAAACTTCGTTTCATTGGTGCCGAGTACCCATCGAGCCCACCTTCATTTGGTTCTACTGCAACGCTTCTTCTGTTTCCAGTTCTCAAGTTCCAGTGTTCCTTGGTCGTGATCGTCAGGCACAGCCGTGCCCCACTTGACGCTCACTTGGTTTTCTGCTACTTCGCTACTATGTGAAAGAGTTTATCAACTAGTTGACACTCGCACACAACACACACAACACACGTGCACACAAACGCAACCACTCGATAACTTGACGATACAAAACACTCTCACAAACACAATCGCTTCATCACTCCCCATCCGGATGTCGACTGGGCCTCAACTGTGCCTGACAGCCGGGGAAACTATCTGAATCGATATGCTCTGCCTCTGCTGATTCGGAGTCTCCAATAAGCTGCTCTGTACCGACACCGCGCTGCTGACTCCATCTTTTGCGCGCCACGTTTCGGCCTTTCTGCGCCTTTGCCTTCAACTGCTGACATGTCATCGGTGTAACGGAATTCCATCTCTTGTGAAGCGAATTCAAATGAACTGTGATTCTTCTCCTCCTCCGTCCTCGTCTTCTCACTCTCTTTCCTCTTCTCCTCTCAACTCTCCTTCTCTTCTTCCTCCTTCTTTTCTTCATCCTTCTTCCTCTCTTCATCTTCCATCTTCTTCTCATCACCTTACTCCTCAGCACTCTCTTCCTCTTCATCACTCTCTTCACTCCATTTCTTCTCTTCGACCTCCTTCTCCTTCTTTCTCTTAACATCTTTGCCCTGTCACCTCTGCCTCCATCTTCTTCCTCCTCTTCTCTCTTCCTTCTCACTATCCTCTTCAAACAAAAACCAGAGCTCATATCTTCACAAGGTGCTTGCTGCACAACGTCAATGGGAACAGACACAGAACGGCTTTCCGCCAAACAAAGATACTCTGGAACTCCATCAACTAACTGCGCATCATCTTTCTCAACTTCTTTCGGCACATCTGCCTTCTGCTTCTCCACACACGGACGAAGATTAGGGGCTTGAGATGTCTTCACTGGGGACTTGCGAGGCTGGGTTAGGGACTTGGTAAGCGCAAGGAGAAAACGATTGTTGAGGATGCGTTGTTCCTGTTGAAAGCGGTCGAATTGTTCTTGTTGTTGTTGTAGTTGTTGCTGAAGCTGAAGGCGTTCTTGTTGGTGATGATGTAGTAGCTCTTGACGTTCTCGTTGATGGTCTTCTTGTAGCTGGCGCTTTAGAAGCTCTAGATTTTGTCGTCGGTGGTCTTGAGAGAGTTGTAGTAGACTAGAGTAGATTGACATATGAAACGAAGTTTATGGCCACTAGTAGAAACACAACACCAAAAGTAAATACACACGAAAGACAGGCCGCACGATACAAAACACAAAAGACACTCTGCCAATAATCATAATTCTTCATTACTCTCCCCCAGAATCGAATGGACCCCGTGCCATCTTTCTTGCGGACTAAGACAGTAGGGCTTGCCCAAGGCGACCGAGAGGGGCGAATGATACCTTCCTGCAACATCTGTTCAGTAGGTGGGCCTGTCACCTATAGGGTCTCATCTAGGGATGCAACCGAAGTTCGGTATTATTCGGTATGAACCGAATAATTCGGTTACTAGTACTATTCGAATTCGGTATTCGAATTCGGTATTTTTCAAACCGAATAATACCGAATAATACCGAATATTGCAAAACCGTTAAAATTGCACTGTTTTGCTTGATTTTGTGCAGAAATCACCGAGATATTTCCTCTTTTACATCTCTCTGTTCATTTTCTATGCTAAAATTTTGGCAAACAATGACTATTCATACAAAAAGTCAACGAAATTCAAGGTCAAAGTTTAACTTACATAATAATAAACAACAACATTTCGGCCTTTTCAGTTCCCAACAGACTACCTTGTCAGATTTCCACCTCTTAACCTAAGCGTTTGTTTTATCAAAAAAGTACTACGTATAAAATCCCATCTATCGTTTCAAACGATTCATCTAATCTAAGTTGTATGCCTAAGCTGTCGGCTTCGGTGCTTACAATAGTACTGGATTCTCCCTTCCTCCAACTTTCTGTATGCGTTTGTGATTCGCGCGTAAATATCTTCCTGCTATCCGCCACATTCCAGATAATTGAGAAGGCCCATTCGCCCAACCCGCTGTCAAACCTAACCTTTAGCTTCGGTTTTAGGCTTAGGCTTAGCTTCATGCTTAGGGGCAAGTGTTTTTCTCAAATCAAATGAGGATATATATGTGGAAGTGTCTTTGTGCTGTGACTTCACATGATTAATCAGCGCACTTGTGGCCTAACTCGCGCCTCTTGAAATTGTTTGTTCCCAAATTTTGTACTCGTTCTTTACCGTCAGCAGAACGACCAAATGGGGCTTGTTTTAGTTATAGGCATGGATAAATCTATAGCATTGAAACAATACGTCACTCTACAGCTTTTTTCAGCTTAAAAAAGTTTAGCAAAAACCAAGAAATAGTAGTTAGACAGCATATTTTTGCAATCGCGCTGCTAATAATCAATATTCGGTATTATTCGGTATTATTCGGTTCCGAAAATCCGCTTCGGTATTCGGTATTCGGTATTTTTGTATTCGGTTGCATCCCTAGTCTCATCAATAAAATCGTCGAAAAGCCTTTAAAAATAGGTAAAAATCTGTCCGGATTTTTGCAGAACCGTGTACAGTTTGATGTTTATATTGTCCTCTTTTTTTAGTGTCGTATGAAATGTAGCCAGCCGGTGATTTTGTTCTACACGAGTGAGCATGATCACAACTAGGGATGCAACCGAAGTTCGGTATTATTCGGTATGAACCGAATAATTCGGTTACTAGTGCTATTCGAATTCGGTATTCGAATTCGGTATTTTTCAAACCGAATAATACCGAATATTGTAAAACCGTTAAAATTGCACTGTTTTGCTTAAATTTGTGCAGAAATCACCGAGATATTTCTCTTTTACATCTCTCTGTTCATTTACTATGCTAAAATTTTGGCAAACAACGACATTCATATGAAAAGTTAACGCACTTCAAGGTTTGACTTAATAATAAACAACTACATTTCGGCCTTTTCAGTTCCCAGTAGGCTACGTTGTCAGCTTTCCACTTCTTTACCTAAGCGTTTGATTTATGGGCCAATTATGTATAAATCCCACCTATCTTTTCAAACGATTCATCCAATGTACGTAAGTTGTATACCTACATTGTAAGCTGCCAGCTCTGGTGTTTATAGTAGTACCGGGTGCTCCCTTCCTCCAACTTTCTGTATGCGTCTTTGCGATTCGCGCGTAAACATCCTCCTGTTATCCGCCACCACTTATGGCGGATGATTGAAAAGGTCCACTCGCCCAGCCCACCCTCAAACCCAACTATTAGCTTCGATTTTAGGCTTAGGCTTAGGTTCAGTTCAGACTTAGGCTTAGAGGCAAGTTTTTTTATGAAATCTCCGCCATGTGATAGATAATAGGAGGATTTGTAAGGGAAAGTGTCTTTGTGCTGTGACTTCACATAATTAATCAGAGCACATGTGGCCTGATTCGCGCCTCTTAAAATTGTTTGCTTGTAAATCTTGCACTAGTCCTTGTTGTTAGCAGGGCTGACGGTAAAGAACGACCAAATAGGGCTTGTTTTAGTTATAAGGCATGGCTAAATCTATAGCATTCAAACAATATGTCACTACAGCATTTTTTAGCATCAAGAAGTTTAGCCAAAAAACAAGAAATATTAGTTAGACAGTATATTTTTGCAATGCGCCGGCGAATCATCAATATTCGGTATTATTCGGTATAATTCGGTATTATTCGGTTCCGAAAATCCGCTTCGGTATTTGGTATTCGCTATTCGGTATTTTTGTATTCGGTTGCATCCCTAATCACAACCTCAAAAATCGATTTCTCCAAAACTAAGCTAAGATAAGAAGCTTGTGGCAGTTGTGCAAATTCAAGCTCTTTCCTTTCATCACTTTGAGTTTCTGAGGCCTTGTTCAGAATTTGGGTAAATGTATAGTTTCCGGGCGTAAAATCAGGAACCATCCCCAGATAAAAATTAATACTTTTAATGATCATAACTTATTATAAATTAACAAGTTTTATCGATAAATATCGATTATCGATTATTTTTTGGCAAAATTCCAAAACCGTCCAAAATGGTCATGTTATATATCATTGTAGGAGGGGGTAGGGGGGGTTGAGACCTCGCGGGGGGTCCCCCCGAAAAAGAGTAAAAAAACGCCTATTTTGCCTTAAATAAGCGAAATTTTCCTCCCTCCGGGAGGAGGGGTGGGTGGCCGAGGGGGTGGTATAGCCGGCCCAGGGGGTATGGCCGGCCGAGGGGGAGGGGTATACCCCCCGGCCCATGTATGCGCCTGACGACTCTAATGATCACTAAATCAGCATAGGGCACGCCCCGGGAGGCCTGTTTTGCCAAATATAAAGGTACCCCTAGAGACGCATCAGTATAGGCACGCTCCGGAAGGCCTGGTTTAAAAACATAAAAGTACCCCTAGGGGACGCATCGGTATAGGGCACGCTCCAGAGGGCCTGTTTTAATAACATAAAAGTACCCCTAGGGGACGCATCGGTATAATAGGGCACGCTCCAGAGGGCCTGTTTTAAAAACATAAAAGTACCCCTATGGGACGCATCAGTATAAGGCACGCTCCAGAGGGCCTGTTTTAAAAACATAAAAGTACCCCTAGGGGACTCATCAGTATAGTGATGCGTACCCCTAGGCGTATTTTTACATTTGGAAAACAGGCCCTCCAGAGCGTGCCTATACTGATGCGTCCCCTAGGGGTACTTTTATATTTGGAAAACAGACCCTCCGGAGCGTGCCTACACTGATGCGTCCCCTAGGGGTACTTTTATATTTGGAAAACAGGCCCTCCGGAGCGTGCCTATACTGATGCGTCCCCTAGGGGTACTTTTATATTTGGAAAACAGACCCCCGGGGGCATACATGTAACAGCTCCGGGCCGACCTGGGGGGAGGGGGGTAGGGGGGGTTTTTCCTCAGGTGGGGGGTCGAGGGGGGGTTTCGCCCAGGTGGGGGGTCCCAAATTTCAAAAAGCTCCAAAACGCCTAGAAATGCGTTTTTAGCACGTTTTTTTCAGTAAGGACGCTAAAAATCGCTATTTTAAGCTGCCAAATAGCGTTTTAAAGCTAAAAACAAGCAAAAAATGACAAAAAGAGCTTCCAAAAACACCGATTTTTCTTAAATATCAGCAGTGGAAACGCCAAATTCGGTTTCCAAAGGCTTTTCAAGTGAATTTTAGGCTAAAAATTAGTGATTTCTGACCCAGTTTGTTAATACTGGAGCCACTACCACCACTTGTATTTTTTGGTCGGGGGGGGGGGTCCCTTAACCTGTCTCGGGGGGGGGTGAGGGGGGGTTTGGCCTTTCCAGCAGGGGGGGTAACCCCCCAAACCCCCCCTAGTACATGTATGCCCGGGGGTGTGTCCTATGCTGATGTAGTGATCATTAGACTCGTCAGATGAAGGGCTTTCAAATAACATATAACATGACCATTTTGGACGATTTTTAAATTTTGGAATTTTGCCAAAAAAATCGATAATCGATATTTATCGATGAAACTTGTTATTTTATAATTAGTTATGATCATTAAAAGTATTTATTTCAATCTGGGGTCGGTTCCTGATTTTACGCCCGGCAACTATGCATTTACCAGAATTTGAAAAATGGGGTGAAAAATCTGTCTGCGCACTGTGGTGGGAAATTTCGGTTTCCTTTATTTATAAATGACAGAGAATATGGCTTTTATACGATTCCGAAAAGGCTAAAAAGATATTTTGTCACAAGTTTCAATGGTTTGTGGCATTCTGAGGTCTTATACTTTAACCAGTGCAGCTTCCGGCTGATTTTCCGTGGCCTAATGGCCAATAGTGTACCTGGATGAAGTAGTTCATACGATTAGATAGCTCTTGAATTTTAGACAACCGATTAACATATATCCCATCCCTCTATTCTCTATTGCTGTTGCCGCCGTAAAGCTACAGTAGGTTTTTTAATTGAAAAAATAGTCATTTTTCAAGTGCCCACCGTGCTTCTAACAAGAGGTACTGAAATAAAAATTTTGTGTTGGAAGACTTAATTTGAAAGTTGTTCGTTTTATCACTTTTTTACCGCAAGAAGATCGCTTTGCTTTATTCTAACGAAGATGGCCGAGAAACTCAAGCCGACCCAAATGGGTTGGGTTCATTTGGGCGTGCACGTTTGGGCGTGTCTCGTTTGGGCGTGCACAGTTGGGCGTGGTTTCATTTGGGCGTGGACTCGTTTGGGCGTGTCTCGTTTGGGCGTCTGTCGAAAATTTTTAGTAAAAAATGAAAGAAATCTCAAAAAGTTTATTCTCATTTGCTCCAGATATACACGGCACGGAAAGCGGGACTGTATACTAATGCAGTAACAACATCAATGACAGGACAAAAAACATGACAAGATGGCATTAACGCTAATGACAATACAAAACTACACAACAGACAATGTATAATAATAATAGAAAAGCACAGTCGATGACACGACAAAACCATGACAAGCAAAATTATCAATACGTAAGGTTGTGAGCAATGGCACGTAAATAATCAATTGTGTTTCTCTCTCTGTAGGAATCTACAACAGTGCGGATGCGCTGATTTAGCAAACGATAGACTGGTTTGGTGGGTGGAGGTGGCACACCCGCCAGCTGTTGTTCCATTACCCCGTCTCGAAGTTGCTGGCTTAAGCGCAGTCCTAAACAACACTTTATCATGTAATAAGGTAAAAAATGTTATTAGTTTCAGCTCAGATAAAAATCAAACTGGTCATACCATCGATTAGTTTCCAGATGGTCGGGTGATGCATCTGGAGCATAGCTCGAAGGTGCCGATGGAAGGCCTCCACCGAATTGTTGGTGTGTTAATTGTGTAATTATGCTGCCGCATACTTTGCCTACGGGCGGAGAGCAGAAAAATTATGGGAGTCAGCATTGTTTCTCTGACCTCTTCTCTATGTATAATTGGTTTGTTTTTGGTAGATTGGCCACAAACAAGGTAGGCTGCAGGACTGCTTTGAAACGTACATAGTTCCCTACATTATATATTAAAAATTTTCGACAGACGCCCAAACGAGACACGCCCAAACGAGTCCACGCCCAAACGAGACACGCCCAACTGTGCACGCCCAAACGAGACACGCCCAAACGTGCACGCCCAAATGAACGGCTCCCGACCCAAATTAGGTCCAGTTTTTTGGGAGAGGCAGGCGCTTCATGAAGATCTGTAGAACATGGTTTGGTGCGTTAGATAGCCCTTGAATTTAGACATTTTCTTGTGAAACGGAGATTTTTAAGCGTCGTCAACGTAGTTTAGAGTGAGAAAGCAATTTTCCAACCAAATTAGGTCCACCTACTCTAGGTGTTCTTTTAATTTTCAAAAGCAATCACTTCTCAGCGTGCTCTTAGGATTACGTATAGTTCCCGGACAACAACATTCTACTGGTACTGTGTCCTTCTATACAAATAGTTAAGCAAGTTTGCAGAACACATCAGCCACCATGTGGTGGGACATGTTGCCGTCCGGTTTGCTTACACTCGGATTGTCGTCAGTCTGGATGTATCGAGGATTGTTTACCAACTGGCTCGACACTGGACATGTATGGCAATTTGCTTTCTAGTCTTCGTTTCTTGAATTTCGCTAGCGGCTATTGTGGTTTTACGTCACTGGTGCTCTTAGTTAATTTGACCTTGCATTGAATCGGGTATCGGTTGTTGATCCCGGCTGGGGGCCCAAACCTTCAACTTTGAGACAGAATTAGATAGACATGGGTTGCCCGTTCCCTCATACGAACTGTACCCCTTCAGGTATTCTCAGTAGATATCCATATGAAGATCTCATGTCATACACAATTTGCTTGACTTAGGTGGTGAAATAGTTCCTAATTTCTATAAGCCTATTTAACGTTGTTTTGTTGAGAAATCAGACTTCTTTTCGCTTACCATTGCCTTACTACCCACTCAGCCGACTCTACCGATCAACCGGCTCAGCTCGGATGGGTTCTGTCTCTGATGGTTGTATTATTGTTGTGTTACTAACAAATAAAAAAATTACGTAGAGATGCAACCGTAATCCGGTATTGTTTTGCTATCTAGTAATTTTTTTCAAACCTTAGTTTTGGCCAAAAATCGGTTTTTTTTTTTGCCTTACCGTCGTCAGACACTTCTACACCCGTTTAGGATTGAAAATATTACACCCCCTCACCCTTTCTGTGCAAATTTTTTTTCGGCTAGGGGCATAGATGACCGACATGGGTGGTTTTGGCCGGTGCTGTTCCCTCAGCCGAACTCCTGGCTCCAGTCTAGTCTTGGGACCTAGTCCGTCTTCTGAAGTAATTTGCAAACGACTTTAGGTTGTGCGGCGCCAGCAGTTTTGCTTGGAAAGAGCGGAATGGCTGAAGAGAGACGAAGCACTGACCGGCAACTTCTACACGCTTAAGGTCTGTCAACTGTTAAAAGTTTGCAGCTCTTGCGCCAGCTCGCAACATTTTCAGGGTTTGGAGAGCATCCCCGATGAGGAAGATTAGTTGCGTTTTACTTGAACTCCTGCCGAAAATAGACGGATGTTTGTTGTGTGTACCTAACTGTATAGTTGAGTCGAATCTGTCAGAGTCACGTAGAATTTTAGTGTTTTTAAGAGTGATGCCGTAAACTATTCCTGTCTCACTGTTTCGTGTTTGGTTAACTGCGGTTACATTTACCCGATACATGTGACAGGTCGGAGCTCTTAGCTAAGGGTGCTTCTAACTCTAAAATTTAGGCGGCAATTCCAGTGCTGAAAATCGGTAATAGTAGGCCAGAATTTGAATTTTCGGCTAAAATTTGTTAGAGTTGAGAGTGTGCTGACCCTTTCGGTGGAACAGACAACACACCAGACCCCGCCGGTTACATGTTTGCGTTCACTGTAACTTGTTTGGTTTTGTCCGGCTCTACTACCTATCCTGTGCTGCTACTGCGGAAACTGGTTATCGTTGATATGGTCTGCCCTCTTTATCTTAGGCTGCTCCTGCTGGCAGGGCGTCATTTTAGTGTCGCTGCTCTGCGGCCGCGGTCGCAACTGGTTCAGCATGAATTTTCCTAAGGTAGTTAACTTTTGATTACTGTTTTCGGATAGGCTTTTGCCGTGAAATTGTCTTGCCATTTTCGAAGTTTACGTTTTTCCATACATTTATTTTGCTCTACTTTTTCTAGTTGGAACTTCACGTGCATTTGGACGGTGCAATTCGCTATGAAACCATTCTCGATTTGGCTAAGTATGTATGTCTTCTTGCGGCTTCCTGTGTGATAAAGAACGTATAATCGGTTTTCAGGCAGAAAGACTTAGATTTGGGTGTTTCGAATGTCGAAGAGCTGAAGAATACGCTTATAACTACGGAGCCTAAAAATTTATCGCACGTTCTAGAAGCCTTCGACATCTTTCTGCCGGTTCTCATGTAAGACAGTCAGGGCTTTCTTGATACAGCGCCTGTCAGTCAGATAAACTAAACCTTATATCGACACAAACTTTTTAAGGCTTACTTACGGGTGGCGATATAAGGCTATGGATAGCTATCTATGGTTACAAGACCGCATGTTAGCTATAGATGGCTACACAGCCATAGTAGGTTCCTTAGCTTTTTATGACAAAAATTGGGGAGGCGTCTCCAGAGTAGCCAAAGACGGCTATGGAGCCACAGAAGGCTCTATAGCTGTGAATGGCTATGCTTTTGAAGAGCCATAGCCATATGGACTAGCAAAGTAGTTTGGAAAATTGAAGGTCAAAATTTTTTGTTTTTTCTTAATTGTCTGAAATTACATGCAGCCAGGAAAAATCCTGATGGGGTATGTGGTTTTCGGTGGGGGTGGAGAGTATGAAATTGTTTTCCCAAGATAGGTCGCCAAAATTTGGGAGGGGGTATGGCCGGTAACGGGGTTTTGACCGAAATTTTCTGTTTGTGTTTTTTTACTTTCAAAAAAAGGTCGCCAAAATTTTCGGAGGGGTCGGGCGGTGGGGTGGAGTGGTAGCGTCTACCGGGTGTATGGCCGGCCAGCCGACGGAGGGGTTGGACGGCAAGCATACATGGGCGATGGGCCGGAAAAAAGGGTTGAGACATACATGGGCCGGGGGGTAAGGGGTGTATACCCCTCCCCCTCGGCCGGCCATACCACCCCCTCGGCCATTTAGGCCCTCGGCCCCATGTATGGGTTGAGATAGTCTAAATCTGAAAATTTGGGCCGGTTTGGGGGTCGTGGCGATTTTGGTGGATGGGGTTGTTTGGGGGGGTCGAGCCCAAGTTGGGCGGTGGGCAAACCCCTCAGACCCCCGGCGGCCCATGTATGTGCGCAGCGCCCTAATACAGCTACTTAGAACAACTTCTCCGCTTTTGCACCTTAAGATAGACAACAATCCAGTTCGTAAACGTTTAAAAATGTGAAAACACTTCTACAACTTCACAATTTTAGCCAAAATCGCCTTACAGACTACCTAGATGGATTTGGAGCGTTCGAAATGTTTTCTATTTTACCCTATCAACTATGTAAATCATGCATGTAACAGTGGTCCGAGGCTGGGCCCCAATCCGAATTAGGCAAGATCAACCGATCGGGGTTCTGGTTACGAATGGAATAAAGTTTAATAATAATAATTATTATTATACTGTGTAAATTAGCATATAATTCAGCCAGACACACACACACACTATAAAATCCGATAATTTTCGGACTCTTACGCTGTTCTATCATTTTAGCGGAGACCCCGACGCAATAGAACGAATGGCTTATGAATTTTGCGAAGACCAGGCAAAGTCCGGTGTGGTATACTTTGAGGCGCGATACTGTCCTCATGAATTGTCGAACACGGCTTCTCCAGTAATGCACTCTGGCGTCGAAACCTATAGAGGTAAAGGCGATGTAAGTTGCTGGCTTCCTTTGCGCTTTATTTGGAAACTGGCTGCATACCATAACTCACAGCACAAATCAAGCTGTTCTTAGTCCTACTACCTATCTGTGCGTACAGATAACCCCGACCAGAGTGGTGGAGAGTGTGAGCAGAGGGTTCGAACGAGGTCAGAGAGACTTCAAAGTAAAGGCACGTCAACTGTTGTGTTGCATCCGCGCACGTTCGCACTGGACACGCGAAATCCTTGACTTGGTCAAACAGTTCGCCGACCAAGGAGTCGTCGGAATTGACATCGCCGGGTCGGCCCACGCCGGAGTCGAAGAGGTCTTCAACCCCGAAGAAGTGCAGGTCTTTGAGGTGCGAGTTACATCGTAGTTTCGTAATCGAACCTTTAGCTGGCATGTATATTACCGGTTGATGTTGGTACTTTTAGAATGTGTCAGATGGGGTTTGATTGTTTGTTCCCACCCTTACAGACCAGTTTTCAAGGTTTCCGGCAAGGTATAGCTATTTATGGCTATAGAGCTATTAGTTAATAACTATTAATGGCTATACAGCTATCAGTGAAGCATAACTTTACCTAATAATAGCTGTTGTTTCTTGCATGGCTATGACGTCCGTGGCCACTGATAGTTATGTAGTCATGAGGGGTAAAAAGCTAAAGTTAACTAATCCAGTAATAGCTATGAATGGCTGACAGCTATACGTGGGGGGCCCAAACCCCCCTAGTACATGTATGGTTGCTAGATAAAATATTGGCTGCTTCCAAAGAATTTACTAAAAATTGCATGTATGTATGTACGTGAATTTTCCTACTTTTTGCCTTAATTTGCACGTTGATTTTGCAAAAAATAATTTTGAGCCTTCAAAAAAGCTTTTAAAAAATAGGTTTTTTATTTCGGTCACAAATTTCCTATGCCGGTGGCCAATGGCAACTCCCTGTTATACATGTATGTTAGTAAGAGGTAGCACAGATTTCGTGAAACCCTGACAATATAGCATTCAAATGCAGTTTCTGTTTCTGATAAAATTATAAGTTACATTATTTAGTCTGCAGTTCTTTCTTCCAGGAAGCCAAACGGTTGGGCATCAGACGTACGGTGCACGCCGGTGAAAGTGGCACGGCGGACGATGTCCATTTTGTACGACTGATTAGTTTGGTCTATTGCCGCTGCAGACTATTAGTTTAGGCTGTCAACCGTTTGTTTGCCGAACGCATTGGGCACGGCTACAGAGTGTTGCAAGACGAAAAAGTTTACGAGGAAGCCAAGTCGGCCGGCTGCCATTTCGAAGTGTGTCCGTTGTCCAGCATTATTACGGGATCTGTCACCGATTATTGGGACAACCACCCGGCTCTTCAGTAAGTTGGATTACTTGAAAAGTCAGTATTTCCGTCGGGCACACAGATTTCACAGTTTTGGTACAGAGAACAAACGATTTTGTTGCTATGAAATCCTGTACTTTTCGGTGAGGCCTCCTCTAGCAACTGCAGCAAGAGGCGCAGCATCGGCGGGGGTAACGATTTGATAATCGAGCCAGATCACCAGAGGACATTGACAGGGTTCGTCCCGGTCAGGGGATTTAAAATTTGTCAGGGGATTTAGGGGCTTGTCAGGAGATATTGTGGGCATCACTACATAAAAACATGTATTCAGTAGGTATAAGCAGCTATGAAAGTGCATGTAATTCAGTCAATATCAGTGCGTTTTGGAAGGTAATTTTTCAAAATTTTCTCGCCCACGTTGGGCGGCCCAACCAATCTCTTCAAACTTCTGAATCTGTTAGTTCTGTGGTCAGAATGCCTTTCAAACGCGTTTTTGTAGACTGGTTTTTTAAAAATATTTCGCCTGGTTGGGCGGCCCAACCAAATCTCTTCAAACTACTAAAACTGTTAGTTGTATGCTCAGAATGCCTTTCAAACGCAATTTTGAAGGCTGAATATTTTCAAAATTTTCTTGTTGTACGTTACCTGATGAAAGAAATGTGTATGCAATCGTCTACACGGCGGGATTCTATCGGAAGCCCTGTAATTTTTCCTGAAAATCAAGTAACTACCGTAACGCGGTACCTGCTTACGGCCCTTGGTGAAAAAGCTGCCGTAAATTTTCTACTCGGACACTACCCTCCACATCGCAATTACCGATATATATTTATGCTTGTGCGTAGTATTGGGCTCAGGTTTAGAATGAGGATTTAATTTAAGCATTAGTTCATGCTCTAATCGAGCTTTAAAGCTGTGGTTACGCTCAAGTTAAACAAATCAGCCACCCTACCAAAGTGATATACTAATTGACGCAACTATGACGCATACCAGTCGGACGGTAAAATGACACTACAGTATCTATCTACTCAATAAATTCGCGTCGAGAACCGTAAACAAACAATTCAAATGAACAGGGCTTCCGATAGATTCCCGCCGTATAGTTTGTATAATAATTGTATTGTTTCTTGTAACCAGTAAGCTCTCATTAATTTCTACGTTTGAAACCGAAGAAGTAGTAAATTACAAGTTTAAAGAGCACAAATATTCATACAGTATGCAATTGCGTTTGTAGGTTCCAGAAAGATGGCGTCAATTTTTCGTTGAACACCGACGATCCGACCTGCTTCGGCAACAGCTATGCAGACGAGCTGAAACTTGTCAAAGATAAGCTCGGATTCACCGATCGCCAAATTTGGCAATGTGTACGTGATACGCATACAAAGTACATGTAACAGGTCCGGGCCGACGTGGGGGAAGAGTGGTTTTCCGTGAGGTGGGGGCAGGCATGGGCTAGCATTTCGGCTGAGGGGATGGTAAATTCCGAATCCTGAGCGGGGGTAGCGGCGTCTGAGGGGTTAAGGGAATGGTAAGCTAAAAAGTCGGATTTTTTACTGAAATTAAGGTTTTTAGGCTTATTTTCCCCTAAAGTAGGTTAAAATGAGCTATTCTGAGCTCATTTACACCTAATATAAGCATGCTTTTATCATAATTTTCTCTACAAAATTCTTCCTAAAAATTCCTGACGGGGCTAGCGGCGCCCTGAAGGGGGATATCACAGACTGAATGGGGGTCAAACCCCCCTCAGAGCCCCCTTTGCCCAAGTTTGGTTGGGAGTGAAGGGGGTTTCGCCCAGAGGGGTATCCAAAATTTCGAAAAGCTCCAAAACGCCTGAAAATGCGTTTTTGGCACGTTTTTTTCAGTAAGGGCGCTAAAAATCGCTATTTTAAGCTGCCAAATAGCGTTTTAGAGCTAAAAACAGGCAAAAAATGATAAAAAGAGCATCCAAAAACACCGATTTCTCTTAAGTATCAGCAGTAGAAACGCCAAATTCGGCTTCCAAAGGCTTTTCAAACGAATTTTTCAGCTAAAAATTAGTGATTTTCTTAGTCAGTTTGTTAGTACTGCTACCTGTACTTGTATTTTTGGGTCGGGCGGGAGTCCCTAAACTGTCTCGGAGGTGAGGAGCTTAGCCTTTTTAGCTATGGGGTAAACCCCAACCCCTAGTACATGTACTGTGGTGCGGGTCTGGTCGGTCCGGCCGTTTATGTTTTTAGTTTCAGCAAATCAACGCTGCAAAGTCTTGCTTTTTGCCTGAAGATTAAAAGAAAGAATTGGTGGAGAGAGTTCAGAATACCAAGCCCCAATAATGGTCGCTCAGATCGCTCGATTCAACGCTGGATTTGATTTGAATTTCTTGCAATTATCACATTCTTTAATTTGTCATTTCGTGTGAGTGTTAGGAGGAGGGATTTCAACAATAATGCGACTTATTTTGGCAAAAATTGGTATTTTATGCCAAGTCTAGCAGAAAATAGCTGTTGTGCTCTAATTAGCTAAAATTGTGTATTTCTTATAAATTTTAGCAAGTGTTCTGTCTGAAATTGGAAAAAAATGTAAAAGTGGCCCAGAAATGGCGGACTCTGTTCGTGTGTGTCTTTAGTGTATGTAACCTGTTTGGTGTCCGTCCAAAGTGTGCTACTGATTTTCTGCTACTACCATCTTATTTCGTCTCTGTCCTGTTCCGAACGCAGAATCTGATTCACCAGCCGTCAGCGTAATAACGTTTTTGTATTGGAAAGTTGTTATCGGTGCAGGCCAGTCGTTTATCTGATAGGGCGCTGCTGCTGACCGGACATTATTTTACAGTCGCTCTGCGGCCCCAGTCGCTTCGTTTCAACATGCATTTTCCGAAGGTAGTTTTCTCTTTGTCTGCAGTTAACTGCTGCTGTATTGGCCGCGTTAAGTTTGTTCGTTGCACCAAAAAGTGTACCAGATAGTGCTATGCAAAACCATGACCTTTCATACGTTTGCGTAGCTTTTTGCCAAAACACGCCTATCTGAGAAAAGTATCTTTGCTGCACTGTCTATTTGCAGGTAGAACTTCATGTGCATTTGGACGGTGCAATTCGCTATGAAACAATACTCGATTTAGCCTCGTATGTTTTCTGACGGCTTACTTTGTGACGTAACGGTTTTCAGGCAGAAAAGAGCGTAACGGTTTTCAGGCAGAAAAACTTGGATCTGGGTGTTTCGAATGTCGAAGAATTGAAGAATAAGCTTGTAACTGCCGAACCGAAAAATTTATCGCACGTTCTGGAAGCATTTCACATCTTTTTGCCAGTTGTCATGTAAGGTGGTCAGAGAGACTTCTTGCAATGGTTTCGTTAATGCTCCCTTATCCGTTTATCCAGTGCTGTTACACATACTTTAAAAGCCGATTAGGTAGCGGCGCGAAGAAAAATAGTTGACTATAAATAGTAGGTGGTTTGGAGTGCGAACTGGTATTGGGGTGTTTTCGAGGTATTGGGGTTTTAGTCCACCAATACTAATTAGGACCTGTCAAAATCGAAAAACTCTATGTTCACCTGAAAAACTAATATAGAAAAATCGAAAAGGTTGATCGATGATTAGGTTCAGAAAGCTGTTTTTGCGTTTATCAACTGAAAGTTAGTAGAATTTCTTGTAGTGTCCCGCTTTTCTAAGTAGTACACCAGTAATTAATTTCGCTGTTCTTATCTAAAATAAAAATTGCGCTATTTCCAACGATACAGAGTGTACCAGTACCGTACGCTTACGTACATACCCAGGACTGTGGGGTGGTACATCCTTTCCGGCCCAGTTAGGAAAAAATTCATCAAAAATAAGAAACGCGATTGAATTACGCATTATTGAGTACTAAAACTGATAATTTCTGCTAATTTTATACTCAGAACGGCTTTTAAACGCTTTCTCAAAGGCTATCTTTTAAAGTTTTCTTGTCTTGGTTGGGCCACTGCCTCTTCAAAATTTTAATCCCAGTACAAAAGATCCTGCCTGCATCACTGGAATGTGCCTGTTCACTGAAATGCAATTTTTAGTTCAGCTATTGGGGTCTCCGGTATTGGGTATTGGGTTTTCCAGGTATTGTTCGCACTCTAGGTGGTATTACTTTAGCGGAGACCCCGACGCAATCGAGCGAATCGCCTATGAATTTTGCGAAGACCAAGCAAAGTCGGGCGTTGTCTACTTTGAGGCCCGCTACTCTCCTCATCTCATGTCCAATACTGCATCTTCCGAAATGCACTCCAACGTCGAAACCTACAAAGGGAAAGGAGATGTAAGCTGCTTCTTTTGCTCTTTCTTTACTGCCTTTTGTAGACTGCACTTTCGGTATTCCAAACTACTGTATGTACATACCTTACAGATAACTCCGACGAAAGTGGTGGAGAGTGTGAGCAGAGGGTTCGAACGAGGTCAGAGAGACTTTAAAGTAAAGGCACGTCAACTGTTGTGCTGCATCCGCGCGCATTCGCACTGGACACGCGAAATCCTTGACTTGGTCAAACAGTTTGCCGACCAAGGGGTCGTCGGAATTGACATCGCCGGGTCGGCCCACGCCGGAGCCGAAGAGGTCTTCAACCCTGAGGAAGTGCAGGTCTTCGAGGTGTGATTTTACTTTCAGCAGGAAGTTCAGAAAGCAAGCGCCAAATTCAAATAATCAATCTCTTCACTTAGCCAGAGAGATTTTGTGCAATATCAATATACTGTACAGTGGATGGATTGTCCAGGCGGGGCCATAGTCCCTGCGTTAGGCCGTCTTTGGGCCCATCGCGCACACTCACATCTTTGCTCTTGAGATTCAACGGCAGCTCCTGTCGGTTCCCATTTACCTACGTACTAGCCATCATCGACTTTCGGTGGCCTGGGTTGGGTTTTGTGCCGACGACCAGCTCTTTGCAACAAGAGCTTGTCCCGTAACGTACGTAGGGGCATAGCAGGCGCACATTGGCTTTGCGGCCTAAACCACTATACCAACTGTTCTGGCGCAATTGTCATGTATGTACTGCAGGAACCAAATTGCAGCGCTTTCTTTCAGGAAGCCAAACGGTTGGGCATCAGACGTACGGTGCACGCCGGGGAAAACGGCACGGCCGACGATGTCCATTTTGTACGATTGTTATTAGTTTGGACAGCGCAGAGAATCCCTAATTATTAGTTTAGGCCGTCAACCGTTTGTTTGCCGAACGCATTGGGCACGGCTACAGAGTGTTGCAAGATCAAAAAGTATACGAGGAAGCCAAGTCGATGGGCTGCCACTTCGAAGTGTGTCCGTTGTCCAGCATTATTACGGGATCTGTCACCGATTATTGGGACAACCACCCGGCTGTTCAGTGAGTTTCTCGTCTGATACTGTCTTTATTGAGCGTTCTTCAATCGTAAACAGGCAAAATACACGTCGACACAGATTATTACAGCTAATTTGGTATCACAAAACGGCCTTACTAGCGTAATTATTACTGTACACTCGGCTTGACTATCTAATCACACTCTAACAGATTACGCTAATTTTGGAGCATAGTTGAGGAATGTAAAAAAGTGATCAATTATACTATACAAACAGTGAATACAGGGTACAGTAGGTTATGTTATCCCTTTCAGGATTCGTACAGGTCATATAGTCAGGGAATTTTGTGTATGGTAAGGATAAATCTAGTAATTGCTCCATAATAATTGCTTGCCGAACTATTAATTTTATGCTCAGAACACCTTTTTGAATGCGTTCTTGAAGGCAAATTTTTATGATTTTGTCGCCCTGATTGGACAGCGGCCCAACCAGATTTCTTTTCGGTCCAACTATTAAAGCTATAAAATTTTAGGCTCAGAACTCCTTTTTGAATGCATTCTTGAACACTAATTTTTCAAAGTTTTCTCAAGCTGGTTGGTCAGAGGCCCAACAAATCATCTTCAATAATACTAACCTGGGTTTCGAAATTCGCCACTATACAGTATGTTTGGTTTGTTTAATCTGCTTGGAAATTACTAAAAATTAATGAAAATCTGTTTTGTTGGCTTCTAGAGAGAAATCTTCTTTCACTGAAAAGTCAGGCGAAGTCATTTTGGTCAGGGAATTTGGAAATTGCGGATCTGTACGAACCCTACCTTTCGAAGTCTACTTTAGACTATCTTGCTAGCAAAGAAACGTTTGTACGTGCAGTGTAGACACCACATACAGTACATATCAAATTCGGTTCTGGTCGTGTAGGCTGGACGCTGTGGTACGATGGCGTACCGTTGCACTAGAACCGAAAGTGCAATTGATTCAGTTAGTGGCTCTGGTCAGAAGATAAGCTGAGGTGGGACATGGCAGTGAGAGTGTTGACCGGGTCGGCCGTGTTGAGCTGAGCGTAGTTCTGGTGGTGGCGATTGTGCAGCATCACCTTGACTGCGTAGCCGAGAGGCAGGTCGAACGGCAGTTGCAGACAGCGGTAGGCGTCGCTCAGACACTGGTCGCGGTCCCAGAACCACCGGTCGCTTCGGAACAGCACCGGGTTGACGCAGACCACTCCTGCTGGCGCCAGCAACACCACGCTCCAGCTGAATTCCGTCTTCGAATTCATTCTGTTCTGGTAGCAGACTGAAAACACTTTTCTTTTTAAGCAGTTAAAACAACAATAGCCTTAGGCTTGCTATCAGCGACGTTGGGCCTTAGGGTAAGGTAAGAAAAAGTGGGGAATCTTAGCCTGAAGCCGGACCGCCGGCCGTTTAGTCGGTCGGTTTATGATCGGTAGTGGATCATGTTTGGGGCTTTTGTGGGTTGGCCGATTTCGACCAATTACTATCAGCGTGGGTTCTTTGCGTGCGCGCCGCCTAATTGGCCCCTTTTAGCCCTGTCTTTGTGCTATTGGGTGACACATTTTGTTAGACACAATACACTCGACTGATACCGACTGGCCCAAACTACTGTTATTATCCCTGCACACCACTCTTTCTCTGCTATCTACTGTGCCTGCGCTTGGAACAGTAAATTACTAGCAGAAAGAGAACAAATATTCATACAGTATGCAATTGCGTTTGTAGGTTCCAGAAAGATGGCGTCAATTTTTCGTTGAACACTGACGATCCGACCTGCTTCGGCAACAGCTACGCAGACGAGCTGAAGCTTGTTAAAGATAAGCTCGGATTCACCGATCACCAAATTTGGCAATGTGTAGGTGGTGCGGGTCTGATCCGGGTCGGTTTATGCTTCAGTTTCAGCAAATCAACGCCGCCAAGTCGTGTTTTTTGCCAGAAGAAGAAAAGAAAGAATTGGTGGAGAGAGTTGAGAATGCCAAGCCCCAATAATGGTCGCTTGAATTGAAGCTGCGCTCGATCGACTCAACGCTGGATTTGATTTGAATTGCCTACGATTACCACATTGTTTAGTTTTGTCACTTCATGCGAGTGCTAATCAGCTAGAGTGAAATAAAGAATTTTATACTTAAAAACACTATTATAGTACAGGAGGCCATTATTAATCTATCGTCGGTTTCGTTTTGCTATAACTTTTGTATTTGTCAATCAATTTGGCTGAAATTTTAACACAAGCAGGAATCCTCAGATTTTTTACTCTCAAAAACTTAGCCAAATCCGTCACTTCCACCACTAGTTATGCACTTCTACGTGTCAGCATGTGCAAGTGCATAACCAGAGGTTGCAGTAACAGACTTGGCTAAATTTTTAAGAGTAAAAATTCTGAGGATTCCTGCATGTTTTGTTAAAATTTCAGCGCAATTGACTGACAACACACACAAGTTTGAGCAAAACGAAATGGACGATAGATAAATGGCCCATCCTGTATGTACAGTACGTACTGAAGAGAAGTTTACTGCTACAACTAACAAAACAATGGATGTACAGATTAACGGGTGGATTATATACACAATTCTTCATCACTCCCCTCGGACGAGCGTCGTGGTTGAATCGGGGCTACATCTGCGCCTGACGATCGTCCGGAAACACGAGAGAGAGATGAACTGGAGGAACGGAGACAAGTGATGAGGAAGATGATGAGTGAGGAGTCTAGCAACACTTGATGGGGTACTTGAGAGCTTGGAACCACTGCGAACTGAACCGAACCGAACTGCATTGAACTTGTCAAGGGAAACGAAGCCGCATTCAGTGGGGTTGTACTCGCTCGGGCTCTGCTTGAAGGGAATGGAGGAAGAAGAGTACTGGCTTGAGTGAACAGGAACGAAATGGGAGAACAAGAAGCTTGTGGGACAGAAAACGGATGGCATCACTCCCCTTTGACGTGCGTAGAACCAGGTGGGCATTTGGAACTGGTGGGCGTGAACACATGGAACTTGGACTCGGTGGTGGTTGGACTTGGTGGGCTTGGTAGGCTTGGTAGGTTTGATGGGCTTGGTAGGCTTGATGGGCTTGGCTTGGTAGGTGGGCTTGGATGGGCTTTGGATAGGTTGAGGAACGATTGAGAGTTGGGTGCACAACAACACAACAACAAAATTTTGGTCTCGGCACCAATGAAGAGAAGTTTACTGCTACAACTAACAAAACAATGGATGTACAGATTAACGGGTGGATTATATACACAATTCTTCATCACATAGTTTTGTATTTGCTATAGTAGGTGTAGGAATTAAATGCCCTCCTGTCGATCTAACAAATTCTTCGAAACTTGCGGAGTAATCCAGCATACGTAGCACCGAAATTTACATAAATGGCCTAAGCGGTTTCGCCAATCATAGCCGGTTTTTTATAGAAAGCGTCCAACTTCCTATGAACTTCATCACAAAAATAACTACAACTGATCTTAACCGCACGGGAACAATTTTTCTGCTTGAGGCACCAAGCTATTCCAGAACAGGTCGGGTGCAAGAGGATAACTTGACTTCATGCTGATCGATGTAGTTATGTTCAAATACTGCCGGTTGACCATTTCACTTCTCCTCAACCAACTTACTCCATTAATCGGTTTGGGGGTGGGATTTCTATAAAAGAGCCATAGGCCGCCTGGCAAGATTACACAACATACCCATATTTAGCAAAATTCGTCCACAAAGCACTCAAATGCTCTATGACTTTTCGGTCGTTTGCATCGAATTCTACGCCGGGGACCAAGGACAAACTCGGCTCAGCAAACAAATACAGCAACATACTGGTATGATAGGCTCCAGCTTAAAGAATTCAGTAGTAGAGTAAAGTATTAGGAGGAGAGGAGAAAGCCGCTTACGGAATTTCTGAATCTGCTTTGTAATAGCATTCAGATTAAAGTAGTCGAAAGTGTAGAACCAAGATGGCCAGCCAAGACTGAATCGCAGATTGCTGTCGTGCACGGTCGGCATTGAAATCATCAAATCACCGATTATCTGAAATGCTTATGATAATTTCCTCACATGGAAACCGTCGGAACCTAATCAACTGTTTTGATTGAAAGGTTTAACCCCAACGAGAAGCTACAAGAAAATTGATCGGGTCATTATAATCACTTTAGTAGGATTACAGTAAAACCTCTATAAATCGGACCTTCACGGTGACTAGAAAAGCGTCCCATCTAATTGGAGGATCTCTATGATAGTTAAGCAAAGAAATTTTATCGTATAGAGGTCCCACTGTACTGTACTTGCGCATGGAAATGCAATAGAATGCTGCGCCTACCATACTGTATTGCTTAATCAATAAATCCAACGTAGTCTTGTCACTTTTACTGTCGACGTATTGGAACAGCGTAAATACAGTGAGAAAACGTGGCCGATTGAATCGGTGCACCCTCAACAGCCACTCCACCATGGTTTCCAACTGTTTGTATGTGAATTCATTCAAATCGGGCACTTGCGACACTGTGGACACTCCGGGAAATAACGGCAAAGCTAAATCACGCACAAAAGCTACGATCTACAAAATTTTACATAGAAACGGATTTTTTGCCACCTACAGTATATTGCAAATTTTGGCTAGTTTGATCAAAATGCTCGCAAACGCAAATGATACGACTATACCAGCTGATGCAGAAATGATAGCGATAAAAGATCTGCGCAGGAGGAGGTTTTGGGGGTTTTGGTGGGTCAAAGGGTAAAAAAAAATATTTTTGCGATTTGAAGAGGTTTCAGTAACAAAAAAAATCCCAAAATATGAGTTCCTGACTGCAATATTACTCAAGAAAATCGCATCTAAATTTTCCGTCCTATAGTTTATGGAGAGAAAAATTGTCCACCGCATTAACTTCAACATAGGGCGCCGAATCGGACTAATCTTGTCCGGTCCAATATAACTCATCAGGTGCTACTAACTAAAACACCAAGTTTGGACTGAATCGGTGAAAGTCAAAATTCAACTCTCAATACCAAGGGTCGAAGGAGCCAGGGACCGGATCTTTTAATAGACTTACCAAAGTAACCTCCCTCAAATCCGTTGACGCCAAAAATAACTGATTTCTTTGGAGCTTCTACTAGCAGATTGCTGATACTCCTAGGTAGAAAGTCACCATCGAAAATTGGTCCGATACTAAACACGGTGAGGAAAACCGACTGCAACTCCTAAAAGAAAGCTTTGTCTAACAGCCAGGGAAGTAACAACAAAATATACAGTATAGATAAAAAAATGTCCCATCGCTTTTTCGGCCTTCACTCAAACGTTTCGTTCTCAGTCACTTCTTTACCGATTTGGCTCAAATTTTCAGCAAAAATTAACAACATGGTTGGCTAAATATTCTGCAAGTGTGGTGCCAAAATTCCAATTCATACTGGTTTTATGACCCGAAAACTAGGAATGAGGGTGGTCCACGCAAATTTAATTTTTTCCGGTAATACAAGGAGTACAGGCCTGAAACTTGCAGGAATGATTGGTGTTGCTATTGGGCATAACATACTAAGCGGGCAGCCCTGTAGCTCAAAGGGCACTAAAATGGGGGAATTTTATAAACATGACGAAATATAACTTTTCTTCGCAAAACCGGCAAAATGACGATTCTAAAGATTTTCAATTTTCAAAAAACGCTGCAGGGATGGTTACTATGGTGTGGAACAGAGCTTAAATATCAGGTTCATTTATTTGTCGAACTTCCTGCTACAATCTATGTTGATTAACAACAGATTCAGTGCTTTGATTCTAGAAGGTGCAGATTTCTTAACTATGGGATTTTCACTCGTTTTTGAAATTCCCCCATTTTAGTGCCCTTTGAGCTACAGGGCTGCCCGCTTAGTTATGCCCAATAGTAACTCCAATCATTACTGCAAGTTTTAGGACTGCACTCTTTGTATTACCGAAAAAAAAATAAATTTGCGTGGACCACCCTCATTCCTAGTTTTCGGGTGATAAAACCAGTATGAGTCGGAATTTTGGCACTAAACTTGCAGAATATTTAGCCAACAATGTTGTTAATTTTTGCTGAAAATTTGAGCCAAATCGGTAAAGAAGTGACTGAGAACGAAACGTTTGAGTGAAGGCCGAAAAAGCGATGGGACATTTTTT